>JBAIZZ010000093.1:210493-225347 GCA_037355905.1 Heliconius aoede | reverse complement strand
CTCTATATAATATTAAGTACCAAGTATTAGCAGATACCGCTAAAACAATATTTGCTATGCTAAATATTCTTTTATGCGCAATCCTGCAAACACAGGGATCCCGCGGGATTTTAAATAAACACTTCCTCAAACACCAAGATTATATATATATATATATATATAATATAAATATAAGTATAATATAAATATAAGTATAGCTGCGAGATATGAACATGAAAATAAAAATTCGATACAATGATAAATATATTTATTTAGACCAATCACATACATATATAAAACGTATAAATTTACACAAATATATTTTTTTGGGCCCAGATGTTTTAAATTTAATGGACAGGATTGAATAGTATTTAAATTGGTAACGTTATTAATAAGAATATATAATAATTGAGTTACAGGGAGACGATTATTTATTTATTATATATATTATTTATTATATATCTATTTAGAAAACAAAGAAACATCTGGTTTTTTTCATTCAATGAGACCAATGTTGGCGCTTTTCAAGATTTACCCATTATCAAATATTAAAGATTCGTAGACAGTAATTTTTTTCGTAGACAGCCCTAATAGATCATAGGTTGTAGAGGACGTAGAGGTATTCCGAACGGAAATCCTAGAAGATTGGTTGTCGAGTCACATATGGTAGCGGGCCCAAAAGGCATTGGTCTTGGATAAACTCCTAAATTGGACTGGCTTTCACACACTGTAGTTTGACCCGTTGGTGACATAGGTCTCGGATAGAATGGATAACCTCCCAAAGTGGGGTCCATCAAGGACCCATAAGATGGTAGGCTTTCACATACAGTCGTCGGTGGTACTGGGCTTTGCTGGATAAAGGGTAACGGTGGATAAGAAATTGGCATGGGCATCGGCATTGTCATCGGCATTGGCATTGGCATCGGCATTGGCATCTGCATTGGCATCTGCATTGGCATCTGCATTGGCATCTGCATTGGCATCTGCATTGGCAAGGGGAGTGCCAGGTTGCTGAGCAAGGAGTAAAGTGGAGGGTATAAATTTGGGGTAGTTTCGCAGATGGTGGAGGTAGCTGGAGACATCATGTTTGGTATAGATTGACTTTCGCAAAGTGTTGTCTGGCCGAGAGGATTGCATTGGCCAGAGTAAAATAGCGCTGAAAAGAATATAAGAGAATTTATAATTGTTGTTCATTTTTTTATTGAATATTTTACATAAAGCCTCATCGTGGCGTACATCTCGAGAATAGTGTGGTGCACTGGGTCTTTAACAATCCTGTATGCGGGAAACTGCTATAAATATTTATAGATAAAATATATTTAAATGTAACTTACCGAAAAGCACGAAGCAAGTTTTGGTTGCCATTTTTTGTTCACTCCACCGATCTGTACTTTACGAATCGAAATTTCACTATTTATAGTTCAAGATTTAATTTCATTGTGTTTATTTTTCACGGATCAAAGGAAAAGGCAACAACTTTAATTAAAAAATGTTTAAAATTATGGTAAAAAGTAGGGTACGTACGAGTAGTATACGATAAAATATTTGTAGGAAAACGTATATATATTTAACCTCAACGGTATTTGAACCCGCACCTCTAAGGCACGTCCCAAGCCATTTGATCACTAATCATCTGCAAGCAAATGACCAAACATCCATATACCCATGGTTACAATGTTATTTCTGTTAAGATTTTCCTGTCAATATTGTAGGGAAGATTTTTTTGCAAATTTCCGTCATACAAATGGTTGCATGCTTTCCGCTAGGACGGTAGTTCTGTCGACAGGGAATCGAAACCAAAGCCGTCCCATTTACAGACGCTCGCTTGTACCTCTGCGCCCTAACGGCCTCAATTTTTTTTAATTAAGCAATATTTTTACACTTTTAGATTTTTAATATTTTTTTTATAAAAATTTTTTTTTTTTTTATAAAAAGTTAATAAATAATAAGTTTCATGCGTTAATTAGATCATGTAAGCTACAAATAGAATGTCAAATGAATACCAAGTTACTTTTTTCTACATTTCCGACTCTCAGCCGACGTTTAGTGGCATATCCCAACTCCGCATTTTGACTATCAGAGCTTGGACTCGGATAAAAATAATGAATTCATCCGAATCCAAAGAAGACCCGAGAATCAAATTCATCAGTTTTATAGTGAAACATTGCCGTTGCGCCACGACGGCCTCGCTTTCACAGTTTTATTTAAAATAATATTTAACACGCGTTTCGTCTAAAAAACCGTGAAAATTTTACTTAAAAATCGTATTTTCTAACTTAATTGAGTTTTGTTTTAATTTCCATTGAATATAGACGCAGTATGTTATTTTTCGTCATTATTTTATTGGTTTGTGAGTAAAATTTCACTGTGCGATCTTATTTAGTGCTGAAATGCGATGGTTATGGACTCGATTCCCACTCGGTACAATGATTTATTTTCATTTATCCGCTCTAGTTTTTTTTTATTCGCTCTGGTGGGACAGAGCGCAGCGTTGAGTTCCGCTACTCAACGTTATGTATACATGTAAACGTACCGATACTTAATAGCGAAGCATCGCATATGGCACATGAAAATATTTAACATATATTATTATTCCCTTAGCGAGATTTGAATCTACGACTACTTCCTTTAATAATCGAAAATTAAAAGAGATATACATATACGTATGCACACAGACACTCAATCAATCTTATAACGTACTTCTGTTTTCGTAAAAACAAAAAAAAATCATGAATTTTACATATTTTCAGCTATACAGCATGTTCTGTCGAGACCTACTGTTGCATTTGGAACGGAAAGAGACAAAATTAAGATAAAATATAGCTTTATACCACGAGTTGTCCATCCAAAACTCCGTTTGAAGGCAGGCGGGGAGAATAGATACAGGTATTTTTCAACAACATAGGAAACCTAGTGCTAACACAAACTGGTCTGCACCGCCCTATATTCGAGACATAGTGTTTGAGTTGACATGGCAAAGGTCACGTTTAATTGTGTGTGTATGTGTGTGACATTTGACTTTTGACCTTTCGAGTGTTCTTGGTGTAAATGTCAGGATGTGCCAATATTATTTATATTTTATCGGCTTCGTCCCCGTTGTCAAATGGAATTAACACAAATACACATTCTAAGTGCGGGAGGTAGCTCTGATCGCAGATACTAAAAGAACGTCTCAAATCAAAACAGTAGTTCCTGAGATTAGCGCGTTCAACCACACAATCTTTACCACGTTATTAATTTCATGAAATTACTAGTACATATGTAGCTTTTTGTATATGTATTTGTCATCTCTATTTTTACTGCAGAGCTGAACTGATTTGGATAAAATTTTGTGTTAATATCTTAATAGGTTCCTGAATGGTTTACAAATAAAACTGGAACCGATAGGCGCCGCTGGAGTTGACATTTCATTGCGTTGGGTATATTAATAGAAAAGCATACTTATAGCAAAGCATGTTATGTTAACTGGATATCTCGCTATTATATGTATTTTGCTCTATCCCGTATGTGTCAGGGTAGACAGAGGGGAAAGAGTGTTGAGATACTCCATTCCTCAGGCACTGCTTAGTTTTCGAAACATTGCGTATTGAGCGAGGACTTGAAAAAATGATATAAGAGAACATTCAAAGAAATTTAATTAAGAGTCTGCTTGCCGTACCATCAACAGAGTAGACTCTCCGTTTTTCGCATTTGAACCTAAGTTATTTTAACTTTTAAAGATTTTTATTTTCAGATTTGACTCGGATTTTGATTTAAAATACAATGAAGATGTCGGATCAAGAGAAACTATTTCGTCATTAATTGATTTATTTATTTGAATTTAATAAAAAAATATTATTTAAAGATTATTATTTATTGTTTTATGGCTACTTAAAGTTTAATTGAAATCAGTCAATGTTGAGAATAAGATAGTTCGCACCGGATATCTTATGAGTATCGGACCTTAACGCCGCACTTTGTCTACCAGAGCGGGGCAAGGCAATAGGAAATGAAAGGCAATGGGTGACCACTTCAGAATTTTTATAAATAAATAGACTAATCAAAGCTAAAGTCAAGGAAATTGTTTTTACTAAATTTCAGTTTCTTAGCATGAAATTTAAATACATAACATCCAAGCTACTCGTTGTGTTTGGCAAATGACATACGTTTTAAGTGCGATAAATCCGGCTTCAGTTACAATTGGTACAGTAGAAACTAGCAGTTCCTGAGATTAGCGCGTTCATCAAACAAACTCTTCACCTTAGTATAATATTAACTATAAATGGATTAAAAATGGAAATGCAAGTGAAACCTGGAAACATTACAGGTATCAAATCCAATACTAATTCAATTTAAACATTGTTGAAATAACTTTTTGTTTGAACAAAAAATTGTTCAACTCTTAACACAATTAACCGTGTACAGAATGTTATAATATAATTTTCCATCGACACGCCCATTGAGCTTTTGTTTTTTATAAAATCAAACAATTTTCAAACAAAATTGTTATAAATTAATAAAAAACAAAAGTCGTTTTGTTTGTTTGTTCATCTTCACCGTCATATATATATCAACAATACTTAATGTTTGACAGCAGTAAGCACGATGGCCGTGGGCTCGACTGCAACTCGGGGGGAATCTCTGGCGAAACTCTGGCGTCCAGTTATATGTGAAAGACCAGTAAAGAAATAA
Organism: Heliconius aoede; assembly: GCA_037355905.1. NCBI lineage: Eukaryota > Metazoa > Arthropoda > Insecta > Lepidoptera > Nymphalidae > Heliconius > Heliconius aoede. Next base: position 220,697 of record JBAIZZ010000093.1, on the reverse strand, counting down.
ATACGTTTCATGAATACCGATCAAGTACGAGATAGAATCGCCTTTAGGGGTCACTGGGAGACCTGGTTGGGTTCTCTCATGACCACATCATGGTCATGAGAGAACCTACATCTTATTAAAGTTGCAAGCGTAAGCACTTATTTTTTATGAAATGAAGTACAAGCAAAGTTTTGTATTATTTATTTTATTATTTATAAACCTATAAATTTTCATTGTTTAGTTTTTTTGTTTGTATTGTAAGTTCACTGCGTGCAGTTTCTTTGCTCCAAGGGACCGCTGACCAGAATGTGTCATTAATTTCAGTTTGATACCTCCTCGCGATCTCGAAACACCATTTCCATTTCTCCATAGATGGACAAAAAGTGTACCTATAAGGTTTTTATTTTTACCTTCTTAAATACAGGCTCCTAAAAAATTAAAATATTTACAAGTAAAACTGTACGATATTATAAGTTGTGAATGTTATTATATAAAGACGATTTTCAGTCACTAATTATAATTTGTCATAAGAATGTCGCCAATACTTTTAGTTTGCGTCCTCTTATTCGGTAAGTTCTTAAAATTGATATGTCTTAAAATTTTCAGTGTCTTCTTCAGCGACAGTGTGGGTTCGATACAGAATCAAGGCACATTTTAAATCAGGCAATTTTGGAGGCATTGTGTGTTGAGTGGCGGAATTTAACGCCGCGGTTCGCCTAATCACCAGAGCGATGAAATACAAATATAAATTTAATAAATATTTCATTTCCTCGAGTAGAGATCGAACCCACGATCAATCGCGTTTAAGCTTTGTTCGCCTGCACTGCGACTGACCTCAACATCAACAGTTGTATACAATAGTATTATGTTGTATTATTTAGTAAACGCGACGGTTGTAAGTTCATTCTCTCTCGGGAGAATGAAATATGGTTTTTTTATTTGCTTTGATAAAGCAAGACGCGCACACGCAATACCTCGAGAATTTAATGGAAGAGGGGGAGCACTTCCGTCTTAATGGGAACCTGATATGATCCTAGTCTTAACACTAGGATCCCGCCTATCACGGTAGACAGAGAAAACATGAAGCTGCTTGTCTTTAATTACATAATTTATTTTTCAGGCTCTCTGCTTGCACATCCTCAAATGTATACAGTACCATGTCCACTGACTCAGAATCCGCCCTCACCCTCTACCAATAGACACTCTCACAATTACAATCCGTACCCAATGAAAATAATTGTTAACTACCCTAATAATAATGCAGGTTGGTAATTGATATCAATATTTTCACACACAACTGACACAGAATCTGACAGAAAGTGTGACAATTGTGCTTCAATTTATATAGTTTTTTAACACTAGGTTCTCTCTAGTGTTAAACCCTGCTGTGTGCGAGATACAGAACTGTGTGCGCTGATTTAATGTTTTTTTAAAAAATTTTGTACAGATCTAATAACTTGTAACTATAATATAATAAACGGACGAAGTCGTGTTTGTAGCTAGTATTATATAGTTTTAAGTCCTACAGCAATAAAAGCGTGTTAATAAAATAAAGGGCCTATTAAGAACGTAATGTTAATGCTAACCCTTTTTTAGTAAACGAGGTTCTCAAAAACTTTATGAAAATTGGGCGGTGCTTGGGAAACAAATATTAGGTTCCCTTCCTTTCTCCTACCCAGCTACGAGTATAAGCGGGATTCTGCGGGAAACTGAATTTTTTAAATCTTATTTCAGGTCAGAGCCCAGGCTCCAGCGATTCTTCAAACTCTGATAGTCTAAGTCGTCGTGGAGACCTTGGAGCTGTGTCTAGTATACTAAAATTACCCAGCGTATTGGTTGATAAACTAATGAGTGGCGAAATAAGCTTAAATTAAATAATAAAATTGTTGTTTGGAATATTTGTTTTATTTTGTTCTTATTATTCGCTATGCTCATCAAAAGATCGTCAAAGTTCGTTTCACTCGCTCTCTAAAGAATTTTTAGGGTTCCGTAACTTTTAAGGAAAAAAGGAAACTTTATAAGATCATTTTATGTCTGTCTAGAGCCTTTATCTCAGAAATGCTTGGAGATATCGAGTTGCAATTCAAATACCTAAATCGAATATACCTAAATCGACGGTCCCATGATTTTCTGAAAAGCCGGAAAGCTGGAAAGGGCATAACCCGCATTTAATAGGGTCAAAGTGAACCTGTACCGAGTACATTTATTCTTCACTTTCCACCTAGAGCGATGAAATAAATCGAGTATGAATCGAATGTACAACAAGCGTTTACAATCACACGCTTGTGCCGCTGCGCCACGATGGGTTGCTAGACTCATAGTAGCTATTTTTTTAGAAATTTAGACTTACAAGTATATCCGGTTCAATCATAAAATATGAATCCCATGAGTAAGAAAAATTAATCAAAAGTTTATGTCAGATACTTCTCGTTTACTTGACTAACTTCGTTTTTAGCTTTATGTATTCTACATAGAGCAGGCAAGGCAGAGGGAGCCTAGTTTTAAGACATTCCGTTATTAGTGAGAAATCGCGTGTTGAGTAACGGAATTTAACGCAGGTTTTTCTTGTTACCGGAGCGAGGAAATGAAAATAAATAATTACTCCGAGTGGGAATCGAAGTCACGACTGTCGCTTATGGTCAGACGGTAAGCCCATGTGTAACGACGGCTTAAATAAATAGATACCATAGACACTATAATATCTTATCTGGTAATATACTACTGTGTGTGTATGTACTTTTGTGGATCGACTCAAAACAAAATCTTTAATGAAAATTGGTACAAATTTTGTATCTAAGATCCTCTACGGGTCTTAACTAAATGACAATACTAATGAGACCTCTGTAAGATTTTGAAAAAGCAATACAAAATCCTTATATGTATTATGTTATAGTAGAAAGTAAAATAAAATTAAAATGTGTTTTTAGATGAAATAAGTAATATATATTTATTTTTAATTATAAATGAGAGTTTAAAACACAATTTCATAAATATATTTTGATCAAAATAATATAAAAATTGCAACGCCGTGTCCGATATAAGTTTCCAAAAAAATCACGGTGAAGAAACAACTTATAATATTTTATTAGAAAAGTATTTCCTAAGATAAAGAGAAAGTGCGGCATTTAGTAATGTCACACGTCGACACGCAGTGTCTCCAAATTAAAATACTTTCATATACAAGCTTTTTGGAACAATCGATGAATTTTGTGAATTTGTGAAACTCCCATAGTCTATTACAAAAGTTTAGACGTGGACTCTAATTGATTTTACATTGACACCCCTGTAGCTCAGTAGTAGTTCACTATATATACTAATATTATAAAGCTGGAGCGTTTATTTGTTTGAACGATCTAATCTCGGGAACTGTACCAACCACCATTGTATTACTTGTTGGAAATGTTATTTTTCATATTTTCATATATTCTATAGTCTATTTATAGAGGAAGATTATGATCACGTTAGTTATTTCGATGTAACTCACCGTCCCAGCAGTCCAGCTATCTCCAGGACTTATAGCGTATCGTGTGTCATACATAACTCAAAAATAATTTCGCCTGATAACTTGATTGTAAATGAGAATTTTGTTGGTTCGATTCTTATTAAAAAATGGAAAACAGGCATTAATTGCCTATTGCCTTCCATTTCCTATAGTAAATACTAATTTATTTTTGCAAGATTATAAATAATTTCGCTATAATATAACATTAAGTTCAATATTTTCATTTCCTCACTCTAGCAACAAATAACTCTTTACACTACTGTACCAACTATTCCCAGGTTCCCTTTGTCTATTGTTTGTCACCCATAGAATTTGAGACATTGAGTATTTTGTCATTAAAACACTCTACATTTAAGTAAAGTAATAAGAAGCTCGTGGTGGCACAGCACCTGACCATAAAAGCGACAATCGTGAGTTCTATTCCCACTCGAGGGATTAAAAAATTACTTTCCCTACTTTGCTGTGGACAAAGTGCAATTTTGAGTTCCACCATAACTAACAAGGATTTCTTAAAAATTAGGCAATACGGTGCAAGCCGAGGGACTTACATTTTTCCTCGGCCTACCCTGCTATGCGGGATACAGCGTTAACCTGTTAAAAAAAAATACGCCAATTGGACCATTTTTTGTTTTATAAACATAATATTATGTTTAATTTTGTCTTTTATAATATTATGATTACTAAATTTAACACGGCCATGCTCATTACGTACGGCCATTCGAGATACTCAAAATATGTCGAAAAAAAAATGATTGTCGTTCTGATTTTATTGTGAGTTAAGATTGCAAAATAAGAGGAAGTATACAATGAAAGGTACATAATATACATTATATTTTTATTATTATAATATTTAGATAGCCCGACCGTTAGAGCGACGATTGTGGGTTCAATTCTTATTCAGAAAAAATCAATATTTTCCATTTCTCTCTCTTTCTCGCTTTGGTAAACAAAAAACAAAGTGCATTGCTGAACTTCACTACTCAATATGCAAGTGGATCACCAGCTATCTCCAGCTATAATGAACAATGTTGCGTGATGTGTTTAGTAGTTGGAACCGTTTATAGTCGTGATCGTGAATAAACCAAAATTTTTTAGAGATTCAGAGGTTACAGTTTCGAAAATTTTATGTTATACCAACAGAAGCTATCGCTCTTATAAAATATTTGCGATCACAAGGTTATTTATATAACTGGAAACTTGTCATAATTCGAAGCTTTTTCGAAAAAAAGCAAAGGGCGCGTCTTATCTTCCTCTCCACTATAACTGCGAGCTACTTGTAATAAAAGGCGAAATGAGGAATTTGCTAAATGTATAGTTAAATTTTGGGTTCGATCCCCACTTGAGGAAGTGAAATATTTATTTATATTTATCTATTTCTTCCCCCTGGTGACGAAGCAAAGGGCGGCGTTGAATTCTGCCACTCAGCTCGCAGTGCCTCCAGAATTCGGCAGAAAGTGGGGAACGGAGTGTCTTAACACTAAGTTCCCTCTGTCTACCCTGCTGTGTACGGGATACAGCGTGAAGCTGAAAAAAAAAGTATATAGCTTCCAATTCCGTTAATCAATAATTATTCCGTCATCAAGATCTCGGTATGGCGGTATAATTTTTCGATCCCGCAAGTTGCGATTGGAGCATTGGGTTCCATAGGAGTGCGGAATCCACCGGATTTGCGGGGCTGGGAAGATATATACATAGGTAGAAAGTAGGCCTCGCTAGGGCGACAGTCGCCAGTAAGCGTTCCCCAATTCTTGATTGGGGAACGGAATTGTCTTAATGAGGAACGAAGTGTTTGTGTCTAGATTTCCATATTCCATCTGCCTTCCCTGCTATGTACAGCGTAAAGCTTAAAAAATATATATAATTCATTCCCCCGCAGTAGAAAAAAATTGAACTCACAATCGTCGTGTCCACTCAGAAGCTATTTCACAGAAATTCACCACGGACTCATTTGAACGTTTGGAGATAACATAATTCCTGTTAAGTATTTTTTTTTTGTTTCACACTGTATTATATACGGGGACAATGTTGGCACAGTGAACATATTGTTAAGACACCCCGTACCTTACCTTCCATTCAACTTTCGAGACATTGCGTGTTGAGCAGCGGAACTCAACACCACACATTGTCTTAGTACCAGAAAATAACGCATTGAATGAAACCTACAACCGTTTTCCATTGAGACACTGTGCTGCTCCGCCACTACCGCCTCATATATATATTTTTAATAATAACATTTATTCTTTTAGGATACAATATAAATGTATAAATTATTTTCTGGACGAGATGTTAATAATATGTGGCACTCCACAATGGATATCAGAACGTAAGTTTTTTTTAACTGTACGCTGTATCCCGCACATAGTAGAATAAGGAGAAGGAACCTAGCGTAAAGATACTCCGTTCCTCTTGTATCGTCTAATTTTAAGGCGATTGTAAACTTTTGTATATGTGGGATAAGACGTAAAGCTGTAAAAGCTATTTTGCTTAAAGATTTTTCTCAGATATTTTCTATACAATACGGCAAGAGCAGTTAAAAATCGTTTAAAAATACATATTTCTAAGAACGTCCTCTGCAGATGCTATTATTTCAAATAAACAAAGCTAAAAAATTAAATGTTCATTTGCAAACTGCTTAAAGGTCTTTTAAAGGATAAAAGAAACAGAAAGTACTGTGGGAGTGATTTGCTACATATTGTGATTTTTGCTTTACGGTGTATCCCGCATGTAGCAGGATAAACAAAGGAAATCTAGTGTTAAGACACTGCGTATCCCGTGCACCACTCAATTTTCGAGACATTGAGTATTGAGTGGCGGAACTCTACCACCCCTTTTTTATGCGGTTTTCACTAATAGACAACGGCAAAGATCCACTGTTGCTCAATCCTTATACATGTTATTTGCTTTTTTCAGAACTGTTGTATGTCTTCATAAATATTGTAATATCCACGTATATGGGTAGCGCTTATGATGTACCAAATAAGGTAAAACTTCTCTTAATTTTATTTCATAAGTAATATTAAGTTCCATTTTTTTCACGGTAGTGAAATTTAACGCTACCTTTTGTGTTATCATACCAGATCAGATATTAAAAAAAACTCTTTAGTTAGAATTCAATCCATTACAGTCGCGCTTACAATCAATGTCCGTCATTATGATCTTTGAATACATAAGAAGTGGATTTATTCTGTAGTATTTGCATTTTAGAAAATTACATTATATATATTATTTCGAAAGTGGCTTTTTTGTTTTGTTATATTTTTTGAATACTATTAAAATAAAATTTGCAAAAAAATTATCAAATTTAAATATTTTAAATTAATACACAAAATAAATAAATATCATAATATATGTGTATATCAATATATCCTGAATATATGAATGAAGTAAATATCATTACAGATTCTTCATTCATGTGATCATCATCAGAAAAATTATAATTCACACGATAATATTAGTAATGAAGAAAACGGTGCTAAATGTATGACATCTAATGGAGGTGAAATAATTTATCATAATAATGATGAGAACGAAATAGAGAAATCAGGATTACTACACGATAATTTTCTTTTAGACGATATACATAGATGCTATAAAAATGTAACTGTTTTATACTTAGCTGGTTACGATGATGAAATATTTGAATTAAGACACGATCTGTTAAAAAAGGGCAAAGGCAATGAATTAATTATTTATTTTTTTCTGTATAGAGATAATAAGTTTCTCAATATAGGAAAAATTTACACTAACATAATATATTTTAATGAAATTATATTAAAATACACCCATTATTATTATTTAGATACAGAAACGGTAAATAATAATTGTTCTTTCAATAAATTACGATTTGAAAACTTAGTAGATAATGTCCCTGATGAAGCAATTTATGAAAATAAATCTAACTATTTTACAATTTACCCACAAAAAGAAAATGATGGATATGAATTTGTAATTCCAAAGGAACAAGACATGATCATGAAAGATATTATGGTACATTTAAATAAAAATAAAGACGATAAATTAAATGAGTCAGCTGACTCTACATCTATCTTTACATCATCTTTATTAGATCATCCCAATGATAACGAAGTTTACTATATTGATGAAGATTCTTTAAATCCTTGCACCCACAGTAAATATTTAAAACTTAAAGATGAAGAAAAGTACTTGAAAAAAAACGAAACACTTAAATCTCATATGGAAATATCGCCTGCTATTGAATTGGAATCAAAAGGTGAAGATTTTTTCGATGAATATAGTAAATCAATATTATCTAATACAAAAAGAGTACAAGTTCCTTGTAACAACGATAAAGAAGAGCAAACTATTGAAAATTTACTCACTTCCGTACCTGTAACTTCAACAGTAATGAATAGCAAACCTAATGACACTGAAAAAACAAGAGAAGCAAAAATTTTCAAAGATAAGAGTATCAAAAATTTCCAAAATCATAAAGATACAACTTATAATAGGCTTCCAAAGATGTTAAATTATTATACTAAAACAAGAAATGATCAAGTTTATTCGTATAAAAATCCTTTTAGTAATGTTAATGTAAAAGGATTCGATATTGTTGCACCTATATTATTTCAAGGGAAGAGAATTGATAAAAATATTAATGATGACAATCGCGTACGACCAAATAATAATCAATATTATGTACAAGAAAAACTGTTTAACGACCTCCTATCAAACGCTGAGTATGATATCAACAAACCAAATTATAAGGCGTTCTCGCACATACACACTTCGAATCAATACATTCCCAATAAAAGGTTACCAACTAAAGTAGAGTCAAAAAATACAGATTTAAATTTTCATACACAAATAAAAAATATTCCTTTTTTTAAGCCTCTCTCTTCTTTTTCTGATGGGTCGTGTAAAATTAAAGATAAAATATTTGTTTCTAAGAAACCATATGACAATAATTATATTTTTCACCCAAATTATGTGATATATAAAGAAAATTTTAAGTCACTGGAGAATAAAAAATACAGTACAAAAAATCCGCTGGTCGATTTTAGCATACCTGTAATCACTTCATCAGCAAATATAAAAATTAATGATAAAAATAAGAAAATTGCATCTTTACCTGAGGCTTATTCTGTATATTATCGAAATAGTGCATATCAAGAAAAACGCAAGAACAAAAAATATAAACCTAATAAAAATGTAATCCAGACTCCTTCCATTATAAATATACCATGTCAAAAACTGACAAATGATAAATCTAGAGTCTTAGATAGTACAAATATTTTAAACACACCGAGAGACTTGAACGCATCACTAATAAATACAAATGCAAAACTCTCAGCAAGTCCTCAAGTACATGGTTATCATTTTTATTCATCAAAATATTATATTAATGATGAAATTAAACCGGAAGAAATAAAACGGTATCCATATTATAGTAAATATAATGAGCCTTCACCTGCCTCGTATATACCTAAACTCTACGCCACAAATAAAAACTTAATTCCAACTACACCTAACTCTTTACCGAGAGAGCATAGTAATTTAAGTGACCGCTTACAGTCATTTAAAACATTTCCTTCTTCTACAAGTTCTCAACCTGATTCGTATCAAACAATTCCTACAAAAGTATATCAACCTTTAGAGAACATTCTAGAAAGTTCAAATGTGAATATAAACGGTAATCCAAACATTATTCAAAACGTAGAATCTGATTTTCTTTTATACAAAGAAAAACCAATGACATCTGGAGTTTTATCAGATACAGGAAGACTAATACCATTCTTAATTAAAAATAAGGTAAAGAAACCTGACACATCGGCATTGCCACTACAACCAAGCATAGAATGGGTCAGAAGAAAACCTCAAAATATTGTTTTGACGTCTTATGAACAAGAAGGTGCGCAAGCAGCCTATAAATCACCTTTGAAAGAAGTCATATGTAAAAATGAATATGCTATTCCAAATCCAAATATAAATATATTCAAAAATTTTAACTTCATAAAAAAAGTGAATATACCAAAATCATCGACACTTAAGCAGCAACCATATAAAAATGCCTCATGGCTTAAAAAGTATCAACAAAATATTCCAGAACCATTACCATATACGAAATTATCATATTTTCCAAAAATTAAGCCGTCAAAAAAAATACCTTTGCAATATAGTTACACACCCTCGGCTCCTATTTACCCTAGGAAATTTTCAAAATTTCTTCATAATTTAATGTCTGTCACACCAGCTCCAGTTTCCTCAGAAACAATTCACATGTCTCAGAAACCAATCAATATTAAGGAATTCCCCCCACGTAACGACCTTTCAATTTCTTTAAAAAACATCCAACCTGTAAGTATACCAAAATTCAATTTTACCTTGAGCCAACTAGATCATAATAAAGAACAAAAACCTTCTCATTTTAGACCAAATATATACCAACATCCTTCAAAATCTTCACACTTATCTTACTTAACATATAAACTATACGAACCAGATGTAATGTCAGATACTATATTTAAATCGTCACAACGTATTTTGAAATCAAATGTATCCATGGTAAATCGAGAAGTTGCACCGATTCCTTCAAATAAAAACATATTTAACGTTAATAAACCAGATGTATCATCAAACATATTTACGTTACCTCAAGAACGATTAAAATCAAGTATGCCAATTTTCAATCAAGAAACTCCTACTACTAAAGATACAGTTTGTATTAAAAACTTAAAACTACATACAATTCCTTATGTAAAAAAA
>JBAIZZ010000093.1:125596-210393 GCA_037355905.1 Heliconius aoede | reverse complement strand
TTTTAATGATTTAACCATGCATAGGCAGACAGCGGAAACCAAATATGTTAAGATGTTAGCTATGAATCTCAATATAATTATTATGTTTAATATTGAGTCTTCTCTGCCATAGCTTAATTATTATTTTATGATACAAATCTATGGAAATTATTTTATTTAACAATTGAATGTTAGGAGAGGCAAAATCAAAAATAACTAAAATTTTTAATTAAATTATTCTCAGTGCTAAGGATTGAAGTAAAATATACAAAAATTATTAAAAAATAAAAAAAGAAGACAATTTTCACATAATCATATAATCACATAAAATTAATTTATAATTAATATATGTATAAATGTATATATATTTTTATATATATCTATAATAAACTATAAAGATTACATTTGCAAAAATTTTAAAAACTAACGAAAATAATACGGGTTATCCAAATATTAATCATTTTGGTCGAGATCCATTTGAAAAGTTTAAACGCTATAGAATATTACAAAAATATATTAAAATTCGAAAATTTTCCCCGCTTTCAGGCAAAATGATAATTTTTCTAGAAAGCTATTTTTAATTTATCTAGAAATGATAATTATTTCTCTAATAAATAGACTAAATTAATATATTTATGTAATATATTATAATAACATATTGTATTTAGTTGATGCATGGGTCACTTGGGTAGGGAGATGGGCATGGATTTACGCATGGATCGCATGGGAATGGATTGACACTTGAATCACAAGGATTTATTTGGTAAGGAGATGGATATGGATCCAAACATGGGTCACAAGGATATGGACATGGGTTCACGCATGGGTCACAAGGATAACCTGGGTCCATCCAGTCTGGGTAAGGTTCAGGGCAAGGATCTGGGCAAGGGCTAGGGTACGGATCTGGGCATGGACTAGGACATGGTCCAGGGTAATAATTGCCGGAATCGTCTGCGCTTTCCCTGTTATCAAGAACGCTAGTCCTGAACATGATTGTTGGTGGCTGAATGTTGGCTGGTGCTGGAGGCCGCACCACTATTTGTGGAGGAGTTATCACCTGTGAGTCTGGTTGCCTTATTGTGATTGCTGGGGGTTGTATTGCTTTGGGGCATGGTGGCCTAATTATAATTGGTGGTGGTGTGATTGGTGGTAGCGGTTTCGGTCTTATACAAATTGGCGGTACACGTACTGGTGGTAACGGGGCTGGTCTCACATAAATTGGAGGTGGTGTTATCGGCTTTTGCTGGGGTGGCTGGACTTCTATACTTGGTGGTTGGATGGGCCTCAAAGGATTAGGTCTAACAAGTATGGGTGGAAGTTGAATCATTATGTCGGGGTTCACGCGAGCATATATTGTCCCTCCAAGTACCGGGTATTTCTGGAAACCAGCAGCTTGGAATTGCTCTCCGATGTTAGTCCTCGGTATGATCACTCTTATGGGTCCTTCGCCACTTGGAGCTGAAAAGTGATATTTTAATTTAATATTTATTAGTCGTTCTGCCGCTACGTCATGATTCAAGTCATTGTTATATTGTTAGTTTACTTACTCGGTTGAACATCATCACCTGGCTCTGGGCATGGAGATGGGTATGGTGATGGGCATGGCGGTGGGCATGGCGGTGGACATGGTGGTGGGCATGGTGGTATATATGGCTCCGGACACGGGGGACAAGGTGGAGGACAGGGTGGAGGACAGGGTGGAGGACACGGCGGGGGACATGGTGGAGGTGGACAGGGGTTTGGAAACACACAGCATACCTGTGGCGTTGGAGCCGCAGCCACAGATGATATAAGCGCTGAAACAAGTGAAATGACTTATACGTTTTTTCCCATGAGATTATTACAATCATTGTTTTTTTAAATTTAAATTAAATATGTATAGTGGTGTAGTTATCTACAATAAAGAGAATCTTTATTGTAACATAAACATCTAGGCCTGAGCATGGCCGTTGTCTACATAATAGTATAAGTATACCCTATATATTTGCATAACTACGGAATTTTACCTTAAGAATTTTATTTTAGTGTTTAAAGATAACTGTTTGAGGTACTAGTGCGAGGGGTTATTGATCCAATACCAAAGCACTACTATCCGAAAAATGCACCAAGAAACGATTTAAAATCTAAATGAATTAAATTTAGCTAGTGGTTAAAGCTGTCTTATCATTTTTTGAATTTTAGATTCTAAACATTTTACTTCAACACTAACAAGCATTTGAACTACAAAGCCGAGGTCGGAAGCGAAAACACTGCAAAAACAAAAAGTCCTTTTGTTGTAAGACAAAAAAGAAAACATATTGTTTATTTAATTTATCAGGAGTATTCGAAGATCCTTTTATAAAACTGAAAATATACTAAAAGTTCTAAAAGAAAATTAATTTCAGGATACACGCGTCTCCTTCTTTTAAGACATTGTGCTACAAGTGGCACGTCCACTTCTCGTCTCAAGGCCTTATTGAAGATGAAAAGAGATAATTATATATACATATTTACCTATAAAACCCAACGCCGTGAGTCGCCCCATCCTCGAACTTGGCAGCTATCGATCGCTCCATCCTTATATACCATCAAACACCAGTAAACAATGGTAACGCGTGAAAATTGCGAAATTTGTTTTAAATATTTCAACTCGAGCTTTAATACACAATATATTGTATATATTATTGAAAATTTTAACCTATTTTGGAGCTTATTCAAAAAAGGTACGGTTGAAAGTTGCTTGGTGTTGGTGGAATTAATAATGCTATATAAATAAGTGTAGTTAAAGATTTTTAGACATTCGGTGAAATGGGGATTCACGCTTTGGTCTTGTTCGGTGAGTTTCAATATTTTTCTTTGTGGAGAGAGAGAATTAAAAGATGATTTTATATATTTTTTTTATCTATAAATATATCTCTAGGATACAGTGAATGTATCCTCACACAGCGGAGTAGGCACAGAGATTCTCGAGATATTGCGTGTTAAGGTCTGAAGCCTGTACCAGGCCTCAAATGCTGTTGCTCCAAATAGTTTATCAAAAATGGAAAATATTTATTTATTTATTCATGTGACGAAAATCTTGTTTTTGAACTAAAGAGCTATTTGCTATCGAGGAGAAGACAAAAACTATCCAGTTTACATATGAAGGTCTTCGTTGCGTTAACGAACGCCGTCGTTACACTCAGTATCTTGTTTTTTTAGACTTTTTTATCACATAGTAAGAATAAGTACTAAGATAAAATTTATGAAACAGTAAAATTGTTTTTAGTACTATATGACAAAACGTAAATACTTTAATTACTTGTTAGTTACCAGAGCGAGAAAATTAAAAGATTATATTAAACATTTTCAATTCCTCGCTCTAGTAACGAGATAAAGCGCGGAGTTGAGTTCCGCCACTCAATACGCAATGCTTCCCTCTACCTCGCTTTGTGCGGATATTTCTAAGTAGTTAGTCCCAAACGTTCTGTAGATCTATAACTTAAGAAGATATCTCTGTGAAGTAGAAAATGTATACATAATGGTTTTATTATGCGCTGTTTTATTCCTCTTATAGCGTCTATTCATTACTTTTGATCTATATTTGTTACGTGCTCGTTATGTTAATGGGGGCTCGCTCTCTTTTTTTTAGCTTCACGTTGTATCTGGAAACCCGGGAACCTAGTGTTAAGACACTCTGTTCCCATCAAGATGTTTCCGTTCCTCACTTTTCGCCGAATTATGAAGGTCTTGTATGTTGAGTCGCGAAACTCAACGACGCGCTTTGCCTCGTTATTTACAAAGGTTATACTGAAAACACCTCTGCATAATATGAAATCAAGTGTATTTCCATTTGTGTACGCTTAAGCTTTCAAACTATGAACCGCATTGTAAGGCGGTCTCTTATTAAGAGTGCAGTTTTCAGAGTGATTCAAGAGGGTAGTTTATAAGTATATTATAATATCTATACTAATTACTATAAAGCTGAAGATTTCGTTTGGTTGATCGCCCTAATCACACGAACTGATTCGAATTGTTTAATTGTTTCTGTTTTATTTAGTAAATTTATAAAGGAAGGCGTTATACTCGTATCATATACGATTATATTATATCTGGTCAAGAGTTTTGACGGAGCCTAAGGTACCGAGTTAGAGTATGATAGAGTTACCTCAGCCACTTACACAGAATATGTTGTGTGACTAGCTTTAATTATTTCCATTTTCTGCTATTATATAAGAGTGGAGTAGAGAATCAGATATTTGTAATTTATAGTAAAAACATATTTTTTTGCGTTTACCTTTCCAAATGCTACATAATAAAATAACTATAGCCATAAAGTCCACGTAGTTAAATGGAATCTTATACATAAAAGTGAAACATTGCGTTATTTAGATAAATTTTAAATTAATTTTAAATTATTAAGACTTATTATCTTGCTTTTTTATCTCATCTGAAAGCATTTTTGTTCAGATTATTACACTTTTAGAAACAAACTCTCGCTTCTATATCTTATATCTATCTATTTATTGCATTTTTCACGTAAAATAAAACATATAAACAGGTATAAAATAAAATTCGTAAAATTATATAAATTCCGTGTATTTTCACGTCGCGGCTAGCTTGCTAAGAATAGGTTAAATTCCCATTCCGTTCGACGGTCGCTAGCGAATCTTCCAGGGACTTTACCGCCGCCGCCGTCGGCATCAGCTCAAGCTCACGCACTTCATCATTATTCATTCCCCCGAGCGTGAATCAAACTGACAACCGTCGCGTTTACAGGTCACACGCTAGGTATATATATATTTTTATATTCCTATAGTATTTGATAAAGACAAATCCTCCAAGAATTAATTTAGTTCCAACAATGGCCGCCTTTAGACGAAGTTTATTAATAAGCAAAGTTTTTAGGTATATAATTAATTCTATAGGAAATGCAAATTTATTCGTCGATTTTGATTACATTCGGATATTTAGATGACACCGTCGTAGCTCAGAGAAGCGTATAATTTCCATTTCCAGGAGATGAAGTATGTTGGTTCTCATCTTATAAAAATATTTAAATACTGGCATAGTAGTCTCCGAGTACTTCCCAGCGCTCGCCAAGGAATCTATATAAATATTATTAGAACATACGAAAAAACGTATGTGACGAAAAATCTTAAATCTAGATTCTCTCTGCCTGCCATGCTGTATAAAAGCGTGATCTTCTTTTAGAATTTATTACCTTTTTTTACTACCTACCTACAATTATCACGTATACAACAAGACACTCCTTATTTTTACAAGCTTATTTAAATATGTTTATAATTTTTTCCATATTTTTTTAAATTTTCAGCTATTATCAGTTCAGCAATTGCCGCACCTTGGCGTTGTAGCAAGACCCAGGACGGTAGCACAATATGTATTGGAGACATCGGGCAACCGTGTGTATCACCACCTTATATATCAGTCCCGAGGCCGTGCCCGCCATGCAGCGATTCCGCCCTGATTTACACCCCACCGGTATGCCCACCGTGCCCACCATACCCACCATGCCCAAACCCTTACCCGAATCCTTGTCCCTGCCCAGTGTATTAGTAAAGAAATTAAATTTCTGAACTATTTCGTCTTCTGTTCTATAGCGACCATGAAAATTTAGCATCATTTGATATTTTCATAAAGAGCATTAATTTTTCCTAAGTTTTGGCTGGAGATGTTTTGTATTTTCAAAATTATTATGTAATTTTTTCAAAGAATAAATATGATTTGGAATTGAATGTTATTTTTATTTATTTAATTTATTTGCTTTTATTATGTAGTGGGTTCATTTCCCACCCCGAATTTATTTTTATTTCCTGGCTTTAGCCTACATAAAAACTTATTTATCGTTTTGTATTCTCAAAATTGTTCACTTGATTTTGTTTTGTTATATATATATAATCAGCTATACGCTGTATCCCACACTCAGCAGGGTAGGCAGAGGGAACATAGTGTTAAGACACTGTGTTCCCCACATATCGCCGAATTCTAGAGGTATTGTGTGTTGAGTTGAGCGGAACTCAACGCCGCGCTTTTGCCTCGTTACCAGGGCGAAGAAACGGAAATATAAATTTAAGTAAATATTTCGTTTCCTCGAGTGGGGATCGAATCCACAAGCCTCTCCGCCACGACGGCCTCTTGTTCTGTTATTACAAGAGTATTGTGGAATGTGCTGAGACAACCCAGCCTCCCCTATTCCTAAGCATATGGAAGTGACCCCGATCCGAAAGGATCGAACCGACAACCGTTGCGTTAGATGCAGTTACGCACTGTCCCATTGCGTTATGTTGTACAGCGATATAAATATATTCAAATTAAATCTTTATCTGAAGTAGCAATATATTATTCCAAAACGCTTACATTTTTGATACAAGAACTTGGCAAAATTACAGAAAATTGTAAAGGAAACGGTCATTTCTGAAAATATAATTTTAATAAAATTTTAAATTCATAACATTGCTGTGATATTATCTACACTCGTAGGTACCGAAAGCTTCAAATAAAGTCAAGCACTAACTTTTACGTGTAGCTTCGCTTTCGTGGTCAAAGAGTACATGACACATTCTAAGTGCGGGGGGGGCTACGGCCGCAGGTGTAGTAAAATCTATAGCCTTCCTCGACAAATGAACTATTTAACGCTAGAAGAATTTTTCAATTTAAACCATGCACATGCACTACTTGCAGCGATTAGTGCGCTCAACCAAACAAACTGGCTGGTGGCTGGTAAAGACGCAGAAAGCCTTATCTGCCAGACAAGCTACAATTTTTGCAAAAAAAATGTACGCAATACACATGGCGTAGAGTTTAGAGCACAGATCCATTGCTCACGTAGATTGCAGTCGAGAATTATTATTACATATATAGCTTCAAATAAATAACACAAAATCTGATTAATTAATTACATAATTAAAATAGCGAAATAGACTGTTTTAGCAAAAACGTAAGTAGCGTCTAACAAAAAATATTTTCTTATTATTTTCGTCCGTCAATAATAACATTTTATTTGAATATATAAAAAAAATAGTTATATAATATTTTCCAGAATAATTTTATTAATTATAGTAATTTTATTATGGTTTTTATATTAAAACTACGTATTGTAATGATTTTGTGTAATGAGTTTTTATATTCGCAGTAATTTATTATAAAAATGTAACTCAACCTCTTTGTTTGATAAAAAGATATGTTTGAAAATATGTTTATAGAATTACGATCGCATGTCAATTGTTAAAGGACGCTTGATGTGGTCGTGAAAATGAGTGACACTTTTAGAATTGGAGCCGAAATAGAAAGACGTCCTAAAGAATAACATATTGTAATAGAATTTAAGTTAATATTGTACAGCCGCAACGGTATCTGACTCTGAAAGAAATATAAGTTCTGTAAAAGCATCGAAGTATATATGATTTTCATTACAGTATAATAGCAATAATTTACGCTTTTGCGCTTTTGCCGTTACGACAAATATTGTGGGTGGTTATTGTATACCAGATTAATTGTTAGTGAGTTTGATGGTGAAACAGAAAAAATAGTGACCAATCTCTGCCTGTGAGATAGCATTTATTATCATTAGATCACTACTGTTTTTTCGCCCTAAGTAAAGTAAATAAAACTAGCCCCAAGTATAAAATATACTTGTATATTATACATACAATGGGTTAAATATCTATCTACTCCCTCGAATGAGTATCGTTCGAGTAACAGCCGCGCTCTGTGCCATTGTGTGACGACTGCCTTTATTTACTTTTTTTTCTTTTATTTTTGTTTTCATTTAAACTTAAGCAACAAATTGAATTAAATCTAGTTTCGTTTGATTGAATAATGCGTTTGATTCAATTTAATGAGAAAGAATAGATTTTCTTTTTGGTTTCTATCATTTGTTTCAATTTTTTTTTCGGACTCGTAAATACGAGTAAATACCAAAGATGTTATCGAAAATACTTTTTTTATCTGGATATCGTCTTCCACTTCTATGGTTAGGACCCTTAGAAAACAGGGGAATTACAGTTCACCAAGGCTCGGCTCTTGGTACGTTTTTATTCAATGTAGTGCTCGATACTGTCTCGGCTCACATCCAAGACCAGCCTCCATGGCTAATAAGGTACGCCGATGACAGAGCACTAATTGAAGAGAACCGACTGATGCTGGAGTACTTTCCATATAGATCCTGAATAAGCTGGTATGCCAGAAAAAATTATGCACGAGTCCAAAGGTATCAATCACAATGTCCAAGTCCGGATAAAAGCTGCCTGGGTCAAATAGATTATGCCCGGGTGTAATATATTATCATATTATCGAAGCCAGTTCGTGGCGCAGAACCACAAGCGTGTGACTGTAAACGTGACAGGTAGTGGGTTCGATACCCACTGCAGTAAATGCATGCTATTTTCCAATTCCAACAATATCTCACAGGTGCATACAGGTAAAAGTAATAATAGCTTCTTTTTTTGAAGTCAGTTAAAAATTAAAAATACAATCTTCTACTGGAATTTTTCCTTTTATATTCACATACATACATTGTCCTCGTTAAACACAATGACTCTCTGTTAGTTTTATACATCTTTAGAAATGCGCTGTTCTCATAAAAAATCTTGAATTCAATTCCTTTATTGAAGTTGGATAAATATTAGATGGCTAGTGGCACATTGTTAGCCGCGATGGTTATGGGTTCAATATATTACGCCACTAAACACGCAATGCCTCCAGAATTCAGCTGCAAGTGGGGAACAGACGTATCTTAATCGCAACGAAATGTCTTAGCACTACATTCCCAAGTTGCCTCTACCTGCCCTGCTATATACAGGATTCAGCGTGCAGCTAAAAAAATCTAAGGTCTGCTCTTCGAGAAAGACTACTGAGATCTGCAAGTATTATCTTCAGGTCTTCCAAGGCTTTCTCAGCCAGCAGCATCTTTATCTTTTATTTAGACTGTACATAGTTCTTACAATCTTTCCAGCATTATTCTACTTAATTCGATACTTTGCCTATCGACTGCCGAAGCTTAACGCCGCCAAAACAGGGTAATCAAAATAATTCAAATATAATCACTATCTCATGTTTGATTTTCATTTACTTTTATTTATTTTCTATCTAATAAAAATCATCTAATAATTACTAATTTAAATTCTCTTACAATATGAACTCTCCTTTTCCACTTTTCTCTGTTTTCTTTGTTTGTAAAAAAAATTACTAAAACAGCTATAACTTGAAAGTGCTTTAGTTTGTTCAACAATTTCAACAATACGTCATTATATCGAAGAGGGTTATAAAATTTTTATGACCGCTCTGTTAGAACTATTCTAGGTATTTTTGGTACGTATCCAAAATTATAAGCGGTAGCGGAAACATATATCTTTTTGTCTTAAGAAGTGTTTTTGTCTATTGTTTTGTGGAGTAAAAGTAGGCAGAGTAAAATTATTATAATATTATTTAATAATATTATTCTTATTAAATAAAAAATTTAACCACAAAAAACGATAACAAATGCACAAGAGGCGAACATATCGGTAAAACAGTAATGTTTTTGTTTTTTTTATGCGTTTTTTTATATTGGTACATATTCCTCTTGTAAAATGTATTATGACAATACATTTTATTGTGGTTTTAGGCAATGATGAATCATGAATTATAAAGACATGTAAAATATAGAAATGTTTGATAGTGCCCGGTGTTAAACTTCTCTACTTTACACATATCACTAAATAGAACGTAGAACTTAACTAGGTTTCCTCTAACTACCCTGCTACAATCTGGATACAAGCTACAAAAATATATATTTTGTTTGTACCAATGACAAAAACAAACGTGCAGGTAACATGGCGCCCATTGTGGGACGCGTCCGCTTTGAATTTAAAATTATTAGTCTTTTAGGTCAAAACCCATTTCTAGGTAGACGTTTGTTTTTTTTTTAATTCTATATGCATTGTTATAGTACCACTGTAACTGAAAGACCAGTTGCTCAGTAGTGGGCGTGTGACTGTAACGTGACAGATTCTATTCCGACAAAATGAAATATTTTCGTTTCTCTGTTTTGAAGCTCTTCTGTGTTTGCTTTTTTGCGGGAAAAAATCTATTGAGGCAGTTGCGGTGCATTTTAACAGTTGTGGGATACTCACTCGGAGGAACGAGTTATTGTTAATATCTCGCTCTAACAACAAGACAAAGCGCGGCGTTGAGTTCCGTCCTCCAACACGAAATGTCAAAATTTTTTCGGTGCGTTCGAGTTAGGTTGATTCTGCCTAACTTACTACACTACATATACATGCAGGACACAGCGTGAAGCTATAATAGAAGACTTTTAATTAAAAATGCTTCCTTAACAAGACAAAATCTGTTGAAAGAGAGAAATGAAAAAAAGAGTTTTTATACTAAGCTGAATGTTCTTTCAATTTTGTCTTTATGTCTAGTTTAGTTTAAAAATGAAATGAAATTAAATCAGCTTCACGTTGTATCCCAGCATTGCGTGTTGAGTGGCAGAACTCAACGCCGCACTCTGCCACTGCCTTCACCAGAGTGAATTAATTTTTATTCCCATTATAACCGGCGCTATAGTGTGAATCTTTCCTTAACGTCCATGCAAACAAAACTGTGGGCGACTGCTAGTCTAAAGTACAGTGTTGTCAAGCTTGATGTATGTGGGATACAGGGTAAAGTTTCATAAAAAAAAACATAAATTACTTGACATATATTCTTTTTATTATAGAATAAAATTAAACGTTTCAAATTAAGCTTACCCTAGATTCAGGATGAAAACAAAATTAATAGTAAAAAGGCTTTTATAAAATAAATTACTAAGAGTTCTTTATTTCGCAGAGGCACCAGTGTGTGACTGTGAACGAGACGGCTATGCGTTCGATTTCCATTCGGGGGAAGGAAATATTAAATATTTTCATTTACTTACTGTGATAACACTAATGAGGCAAAGCGGAGCGTTGAATTCCACTATGCTATATTCTCTCAAGTCAAGTGTCAAGAATTCGGCAGAATGTGGAGAACGGAAGTATTTTAATGGGAACGGTGTCTCAGGTTCTCTCTGCCTACCTTGCTATGTGCATGTGCGATACAGCGGGTAGCTAAAAAACCTTTCATCAGATCCTTATTTGGTGGCAAAGGGAGACCACCTGGAAAGTACCTACGTTGTACGAAATTAAAAATATTTTCAAACTCGCTTGACGAATAAATCGAAGGACATACATAAAATAATTTTATATTGGTGTCGAATATACATGGAACTTTATTAGCTAATTGGGATTTTATTAGCTAATCTTGTGTTGTGGTAAAATGATACATATGTATGTAGCACACAACTAGTGATCAAGGACGGCTGGTCCAATTTAGTAAAGTGTTAAGACACTCCATCCAAAGCAGAGGGAATGTAGTGTTTAGACATATCATTTCCCACGTACCGCACAATGATCGAGACCCATTCCGCTCTTTCTTTTCTTCATACAACTGGAAAAAAATCATTCCCCAGAGTGGAATCCAATCGAAACCATAATTACACATTGGCAGACTAGTAACATTATAAAAGCTAATTTTTAATTTTCTTTTATTTCAGGTTTAATCTTAAAAGGGAACAGAAATTAGACAAGCTGGACTTTAAAAAGAGGTGAGTTCCTTTTATACCATTTTTAATTATAATCGCTTCAATACGCCATCGTGGCGCAATGGCTCAAGCGTGCGACTGTAAATGCGACAATTGTGGATTCGATTTCCACTCTTTCTCATTGAACGGCAAAATTTAACACCGCGCTTTGTCTTGCTATGAGAGCGAGGAAATGAAAATATTTAATATTTCATTCCCTGAGCGCGAATCGAATCTAAAACTGTTGCGGTATTCGATAGCCTCGAAGACCTAACTAAAGAAGTATAGTAATATCTCAAAATCCAATATAGATAGAACATGAGCTTAAAATCGATTTTAGTTCGTAATTAAAATTGAAGTGTTAGACTATACAGACTGAAAGGAACGGCTTTATTAGAACACTAGCTGTTGCCCGCGGCGTTGTCCGTGTGGTCAAATGGTCACATTCTAAGTGCAGAAATAAACCTAACTGCAAGTAAATTGAAACTATTAATGAAAATGTTGATGAATTGACCATTTATATATAAATATAAATGGACAATTCATCACAGAAAGGAGTTTTCAACTCAAACTGGTAGTTCCTGAAATTAATGCGATCAACGAAGGACACAATTCAAAATATTTGTACAAAGGAACGGATAGAAACGGAGTTTTTTTTTTTTTTTTTATGGGAGAGGACAACGCAAACGAGCGTTCGGGTCACCTGATGGTAAGTGATCACCGCCGCCCACGACCCCATGCAACACCAGAGGAGCTACAGTTGCGTTGCCAGCCTTTAAGGTTGAATGAAGGGCACCGGGGCCCGGCATTACCTAATGCGAAACGCAGTGGCAAGGGCCACTACTTCACGCCGGTTTAAGATGCCGGGGGTGGTATTAAATCCGGTCGAGTCTGCCCATGCGTGTTGCCATTACTGGCGACGTGACTCTACCACACGTACTGTGGTAGAGTGTACTGTGTGGCTTAACACTATATACGAGTAGTATACAAAAGCAGGCAAGGAAACATGTACAACTCAATAGGTGCGTATTGCGAAATTGTACCTTCCGTCATTAGATGTTATAGCCTTACATTTTTTTTTATTTTTCCCTAACTTAATAATTGAGTAGTTGCGTCTCCCATAGCACACAAGTAGTTATGTTTTTTAACCGACTTCGAAAAAGACGAGGTCAGGTTTTAAGTTTTCTTCTTATTATTTTTTTATTTACTTATTCCACTTCTTAGCATAACCCTCTTCTCAAAAGGCTACGAAGATTATTTTTTATTATTGTATCACCCCTGTATTCTAAGGATAGTTTACCTTAGGGAATATTTGTACTGTGCTATTTTTTAGGGTTCTGCATACATTATGTTAAGTATTCGTTATTATTACGGGAGACGAAACCGCAGTAATTGCTAGTATATTATATCTGAAATCTAACGCCTATCAGTTACATTCACATTTTTTAGCTTTGCACGCACGGTTTGCCTTTGTACCAGAGCGAAGAAATGATAATATTTCTTATTTCATCCCCCAGAGTAGTAATCGAACCCACAACCGTTGCATTTTAGCCGCAAACTCGTGCCGGTCAGCCACGACTGCCTGAACACATAGACTAATATAAAATAATAAAACTTATAGTCTATACGGAACCGAATCTTTTGGATCCACTTCTAGCCTAAACATTTTTTTATTTGTTCAAAACAACCCCTCGATTATTTTCCGGTCATTTATTTCAAAGGTGCGGTGGATTTTTTCTATAGAAAAGTTAACCGACTTTGAGGGAAAATGCAGTATTATATAATAATAGTAAACGCTACTGTGTACTCGTATATGTACAACTCAAGTATGGTGTTGAGTTCTGCTAAATAAATTCGGGTGGAAAATAGAAACTGTAGTGTCTTAGCACTACCGTAGTAGGCTCGCACTGCCTACCATGATAGATGAGGAAAAACTGCATAAAATAGATTTTTTTTTATATTTATACTTTTAGGACAAAGCGCTGTGTAGAACGTCTACGCCTATTAATAATGTTTTTTTATGTGTACAATAGTCAATGAAATTTCCCTGCTTTAGGGAACGAGTGGTTTTAATTTCACGCAATGTCTCGAATTCGAAATAATACCATAGATAGGAATGTCTTAACACTAGATTCTATACCTGTTCCGTATTTAGCGGAAGCAGCGAGAAGTTGCAGCGTAAAGCTAAAAAAGTTGAATTTCTTACATTCTATTCTATTAATTAAGGGACCATATAAAATTTGGGGTTTGACCCTCTTCCTATATCAGTTGTATACAAGCTTTTGTTACGAGCAGACGTATTTTGTTCTTTGAACTGCACCTCTACGCGGTACCCTGCGTATACATACGCGTAGGCTAGGCAGAATATTTTTTTAATTAATAGAATAAAGTGAAGTGATTTATTTGGATTTTTCATTATTTTTCACAAAATTTGGGTGAGTTACGTGACATTTTATAGTCATTTTTGAGCTGAGTTTGTTTTTCTGTTTTTTATATTTTTAGGAAAAAAGGAATTCTTATGAGATCACTTTGTTGTCCGTCTGCGTTTCTCTTAGGAACGCTTGGAGATATTGAGTTGAAATTCAAACCATATACCAGATAACTTTGGAGTTGTCATATTTCTCAAGGTCGTTACACATATTGGCTTCTTGCCCTTGAAACGATGATGTCATCCTAGGAATGTCAGCAACATAATGTGGTTCCTGCACCACATGCAGGAACTATGTGCTCGGCGGTGACCTCAGGTTGATCTTGCTTAACCTTCTTCTTTCCTTGACGACTCTAAGAAGTTCTTGTGTTTATCAAATTAAATATTATTTATACATTTTACTAGCGGTTTCGTGTGCGTGATAACGCATAAATAACTACTCGTTGTGTCATGACACATGCAGCTCTGACAACAGGTACAGAGAGAGGGTAATATCGAAACGATTAACGTACTGTATAGTGGGAATAGTAATATAGAGGGAATGTACTTGAGGAGGAGGAGTTGAGAGCCAGGAAAGGAAAATATTTTTCATTTCCCGAATTGGAATCAAACACACGACCGTCTCGTTTAACGTCAGATGCTGTCCCGTTCGTCAAGTATATTATATAATATAATATCGTTATTTGAACTTACGGCTCTAAACTTTTCTAATTATTAAACTATTTCAATGAAAAACGAATTTGTCAAATAGCAAAGACTCTCTAACTTCCTCTAATATTGAAAATTTATTGGATTCCGTCGTGTCACAGCACAGGCACAGCGTGTAGTTGTAAACGAGACGGTCGTGAAGTCGATTCCCTCCCGCTAATTTCGGAGGGAACTGTTTTCTCATATATTTAATAATTTTCAAATTAAAAACATTAGAAATTTTACTTACAATCTAAATAGAGATAAAAGTGATGGATTGTTACATGTAAATTAAGGCTTAGATAACACTAAGAATTATAATTGGCCTAGAAAACCTTATTTAATCAACTTTTACTTTATTGCTTATCACAAAAATTACTGGTTTTAATTTTTTTTTTGTATTATATACTCTATTCTCGAGGCCGTCGTAGCGCACGGGCACAAATAAGAGCGTGCGACAGTAAACACGACGATTGTGGGTTCGATTCCAATTCAGGGAATTAGAAAGGGGGAATAGCACATATGCTACAATTTATATAAACATTTTGTATAATTTTTCTAAAATATAAAAATAAGTTGAAGCAGGCGAAGCTGCGTGTAGATCGCTAGTATGTAATAAATTTCAATATTCAATCTCCCACGGGAGTCATAAAGACCCTCATTCATAGTGGTCGCGTGTCGGATGCCGGTGGTCGCGGGGTCGATTAAATGACACCAAAAATGGGTAGTTTTACTATAATGTATTTAGGATATTGTGTAATCTGAGTTCAGGCCGGCCACTGTGATGAGGCTTCGATTCCCCTGAGGGGTAATAAATTACTTAAATTTCTTCATGCTAGCAAAGAAAAAAAACTTGGCGTTTACTAGGTTACCTCTGAATAATTGCTATATGCGATATACAGCACGAAGCTAAAGTTTTAATCCCACGACCTGTCGTGTCCACAGTCACACGCTTGTGACCCTGTGCCACGACTGGCGTCTGTGTGATTTATGCATGTTGATTTTCCCTGAGAAGAATTTGAAAGTTAAGTTACCCTTTTCAAGCCAAATGTTGTTAACAAATGATTAACGGTCGGTAAGACACGTGACTGCGCGTGCGTTGTTTCTGATGCCATATAAAAGAATTATATACAGCAAATTTTAAATGTACTTTTCACTGTACTCGTTCAGTTAGACAAGAGCCCGGAAATTCCTCTCGTCAAGATCCAAAGTGTTTTGAATTAAAGTAAAAGGTGAGACTGAAATACTAGGTTCTCACTGTTTACCTTGATAAATGCTGGAAATGACCACATTACTTCTGTATTTTATTGATAGTTAACAACTAAGTAACTGGGCTGACATCGACCCTTATAACATATTTTCATTGTTCAAACAATGATCATGTGTCAGTCGCGTGTCAGTCACGTGACGCCTTAATAAGGGATATCCTTTATCTTCACACAACGTGAAGGAAACACGCGCAGCGCACTGGAAGGCAACACGCGGCGTTGAGATACGCCAGTTAATACACAATGTCACGAAAATTTAACGGACGTCTCTGCTTACCCTGATATATGCGAGATATGCGTTTATTATTTCTTACAAGTAGTATTTTATGTAACATACTGTTTTATATATGCTACATAAAAATACTGCTAGAGGTTAGCCGAGCAGTGTAATATTTGATTGCTTCGAGTGGGAATCAAACCCACAAACATCGCGCTTACAGTAACATATTACCGTGGCCCAATGAGATAACTTCTTTTATAATTTATAAAAACATGAAAATAACAAGTAAAAATAAATAGAAAACGGGTAGGTACATGTAAACAAATTGCATAATCTCTTAACATCCCTTCACCCCATCACTGTGGCTTAACATAATCTGATAGCCATGAGAAAAGGTCGTGGGGCAGATTCCCGGGTCAAATTGATGTACTAATTGAATTTTTATCATACATAATTAATATGCGAAGCCAGTCGAGGCACAGAGACAGCTGACTATAATTTTGAGTGTGATATCCACTCGAAGAAATCAATTATTTACATATCCTGGTAAGATGCGTTTACGCAGCGTCTTATTCTGCATCTAAACATGTGATATCTATCTTTTTGTAGCATTACACTGTATTCCGCATATAGCATGGATGCCTACCATGGGAATGTGGGAACCTAGTGGTACAACACTCTGTTTTCCATCTTCCGCCCTTTTTTCGAAACATTACATTTTGAGTAGCGGAACTCAATGCCGCGCTTGTAAATTGTCGCGCTATCTTGTTATCAGAGCGAGTCAATCGAAAATATATTATTCGCTCGAGCGGGAATCGAATCCACAACCGCCTCGATTACAGTCAGACTCAGTTGCACTACTTCGCGACAGCCCCACTCATCGAAAATAAAAGATTTTGAATGTGATGTCTGAAATTTTTGAAGACCGGTGATTCGCACTTGCTTGAAATATTCATACCCCCGATTGTATATCGAACCCACAACCATCGCTCATCGAACGCCAAAAGCCAAATACCAATTACTATTTGATTTCACAGAAACACGCCTATTTTGTATAGAATGATGAATGACACCACTTAGTAAATCGATTTTTTTCTTCGGAACACCGCACCCCTTGTAAATACTAAGCTTAGGGTGCACAGTACTGTTGTCAAAAAGAATTTAACATACTTTTTTTTATTCTTATAATGCCCATGCATGGTTTCAAATTAAATACAGTGTAGATAGAAAGAAAAGTAGAGGAAAAATGGAAAGAGATATGACCATATATTTTTAAGAAACAACCAGTTCCCCACTTTGTGCAATTTGATGTTGCGTGTTGCGTGTTGGGTGATATAATTCCATGGCTTGCTTTGTCACGTTACCAAAGTGAGTTAATGAAAGTGCTTAATTCCTCCGAATGGGAATCGCACCCACAACTACAAATATCTGATTTGGGCTTTTATAATTGTGGATGAGGGTAGTGAGTGAGTGTGTCCTTTATCTTTTCTATCTTATTTTCTCTTATATTAAGTTAATTTTAGGAACCGTACCTTAAAGATTGAAAAAGAAAGCCTTATAGACAGATGATAGACAGGTCAAGTTACCAAAAGTTAGTTAAATACGAAAATATCCGAAAATGGAAATTTAAGTTTATATTACATTACAGGTAAAAATTATTGCAAACTGCTTATATATCTTTCAATTGTTAAAAAAGCTGTGCACAGTACTGTACGACTCTAATCAGGGTCATTAATATAGTCTGTTTATTTGATTTAAGCCACGACCGACATTTAATAATTTGTTTCACAAATAAACCATTTACAAAATAAAAGTTTTTGTTTTTTATGCTTAGTCTGTCACCAGTACTTATGAAAGTCAGGACAAATTATTTTTTTTTACATAATTCCATTTTCAATAATGTCATTATTTTGTTTGATATGAAAAATATTGTATATAGGAAATGTCATGGTCGCAGGTTCGATACGCATCCAAGGAACTTATTATATTTAAAAAAAAATCTTTTTATGCCCCAACGGGCATTCATAAAGGAATGTTGTCGGACATAGTGATAGTCCGACAACAATCCTTCTTTTTATGAAGTCGGTTAGAAATGCATATTTTTTTCTCTTAGGTGAATTATGCATTTTTTTTTAATTATTTTTTTTATTAATTGTATTATTTTTTAAATACGCAAATTATTTGTGTAGGTATCCCACAAGTAATAGGTTAGGCTCCTACCTCTTTACAGTGAAATACGAGACTGCGTGATTGTTTGTTTTTAACTTCACTCTGTATTCCGAAGGAAGCAGGTTCGTCGAAAAGTATAAAACGGAAGTAGCTTAATGGGAATTGGAGTATTTTAACACTAGTTTCCCAGGTTCCCTCAGCCTACCCTGCAATAAGGATGCGGGAATAAAGGTGAAGTTTAAAAAAATCTCCGTCTTAGTAAACAAAGCGTGGTGTTGAGCCCCAATAGGGATATTGGGAACTGAGTCCACAAGCTTTGTGCTTACAGTTAATTAAGTTCAGCTTCATGCTGTATCCCGCATACGCCAGGGTAGGCAAAGGGAATTCTGGAGGCATTGCGTGTCGAGTAGCAGAACTCTACGACGTTAAAGTCGGTTAAGTTAAGCTCAGGTTAACTTAAAAATCTTGACTGATTGATTTTCTAGGGTAGTTTATAGGGTGTGACCCTTCTATATGAACTGGGTGTATGAAAAGTGTATGGCTGTTGGAATATGTTTTAATTTTTGTGTTAAAAACAGCAGCTTCACGCTGTATCCCGCAAATAACATGATAAGTATAGGGAACTTAGTGTTAAGTTACTGCGTCTCCAACTTTCTGCCCAAATTTTGCCAAACGATCGCGTACCGTCTCATCGCTTTGCCTCGATACCAGAGCGGGAAAATGAAAATGTTAAATAATTCATTCTCCCCATTGAATATCGAACCCACAACCGGCGTGATTACAGCCGCAGTGCACCTGTGGCACAATGAACGTGTACATGTATATAGACGAGTCGAAGAGGCCGTCGTGGCGCTGGGACAAAAGCGTGTGATTGTAACGCGGTGGTTGTGGATTTGATTCCCGTTCTGGGGAATTAATTATTGTTTATTAATATTTTTTATATTTATTATCATTTTTTTCGCTCTGGTATTATGACAAAGCCCGGCGTTAAGTTCCTCCACTCAACCAGCAATGCCTCGGAAATGCGGTGGAAAGTGGGAAACGTAGTATACGTAGTATACGTTTCCCACTTTCCACCACTAGGTTCCCTCTGCCTACTATTTTTTTTTTTTTTTTTATGGGAGAGGACAAGGCAAACGAGCGTTCGGGTAAGTGATCACCGTCGCCCACGACCCCATGCAACACCAGAGGAGCTACAGGTGCGTTGCCAGCCTTTAAGATGGAGATGTAGGGCACCGGGGCCCGGCATTACCTAATGCGAAACGCAGTGGCAAGGGCCACTACTTCACGCCAGTTTTAAATGCCGGGGGTGGTATTAAATCCGGTCGAGTCTGCCCATGCGTGTTGCCATTACTGGCGACGTGACTCTACCACACGTACTTTAGTCGCCTCTTACGACACCGACAGTACCAGGGTGAACCTATTCTAAGCCGGGAACCACTCGGCTGACTTCACCAGAGCGAAGAAATGAAAACATAAATACATATTTTCTTTCCTCGAGTGGGAATCGAACCCGCAACCAGTCGATTGTGCAGCACAATTTGTACCACTGCGCCACGACCAGCCTCAAAACTACTATACTACTACTATATGCGGGATAGCTATATAAAAAACATCAACATGTCGATCCATCATCCCCTATATAAATACCAGCTAAGCCCTAAAATCCAATAAAAAGCTAAATAATAAACCACTTTGTACACACCCCTGTACGAGGGTGACTTGGGGTTCAAATATTTACGAAATTTAAATAGTTTTCTTTATTATATTATACTAGACATCCACACGCAGCTTCGCCCGCCTAAAGTTACTGTTATATTATAGCCAAATTATACAAAAAAATGATGAATATTAATTATAGCCTGTCCTATTTTGATGTAAATTTATGATACTGTAAAGTCTAAATCCGTTCAGTAGTTTTTGCGTGAAAATGGTACAAACATTTATCCTCACAAATATTACTATACATAATAAATATTGTATCAGCTCGAGCCTTAGGTAAGGAGGCGGCGTGGCGTTGCATTTCACCCCTCAACACGCAAAACTACCAAAATTCTAGGGAACAGAAGGTTCTCAATGAGATGTCTTAGCAGAAAGTTTCCAGATTTCGCCCGCCGATCCTGCTGGTTCTTATGATGCAGAGAAAACTTATAAACTCAGTGTAAAGACACTCTGTTTCCCATGCATTACTCAATTTAAGAGACATTACGTATTAAGTAGTGGAACTCAATGCAGCACTTTTTATTATTACAATACAACTAAAACGTTACAAGAACAAATAAATGAAAACAATTCTATTCCTCGAAAGGGAATTGAATCCATAACAGTCTCATTTACAGTCATATGCTTCTCAAATCACTTATATAACATATTTCAACGTTTTTTCTAAATGTCAACTTACTTCTGGTAGCCTTTTCTTGATAAACTATTTCCTTTTTTACAATCCTATTGTATAAATATGTTATTTATCTTTCACAGATGAAGCTCTGCGCCATAGAGAGAGGCTGAAGAATGGAAGCTGGCTGGGTGGTGCTCGCCGCCGCCTTTGTGGCGGCCTTCGCTCAGAATAATAGAAGTAAGTATTATTTCCTACTGCCCACTCACGTGCGACTACGCCTTCTTAATCTAATTGTTACACTAGTAACCCACACGCGGCTACGACCGCTTAATCTTATTGTTATATTATAGCCAAATAATACAAAATATTTAGTAAAATTGTAGTATGTGTATTATTCGGATATATAAACTGTATAATAAAATATTTTATCTCAATCTGTGCAGCAGTGTTCGCGTTAAAATAGAACAAACAGTCTTCCCCACAAATTTTCACATTTATAATATTAGCCTGATTACATGAATTGTAGTCCATGTGCAACAGCTAAGGAGTAGTGTTTGCGCTAGAATGGAATGAACATAAGTTTTTACAAATTTTCACATTTACAATATTAGTAGGATTTAAGGAAAAATTCTATACTAATATTCTAAAACTTAAGAGTTCATTACGACACTTCTGTTTACCGTTTTCTCCCGAATTCTGGAGCAAAAGTGTGTTGAGTAACGGAATTTAACGCCGCGATTTGCGTCGTTACCAGAGCGACGATATGAAAATATTAAGAAATATATTAATAATTGATCCCCTCGAGTGGCGATCCAACTCACAACCGTCAAGTTACAGTTACACCCTTGTGCCGCTGCGCCACAAAACAGAGATATTTTGCAATTTAGTTGTAATATTTTGTATGTTAAACTTAATTCCGGAATAAACAGGCTTATTATTATTATTATTTAATTATGAAATCTCGGCTTTATTTTTATTAATCAGCAAATCTCTACATTAAATCTTACCCCCATTCACTATAATCAAATTACTACGAGGAAATCATAATGTCGTAAATAACCAAAATGGTGGCTTCCGCTAATCTATAAATACAGGAAATGACTACAGGAAGTCCCAATCGTGATATATTTTATACAGTTTGAAAGATAATATATACAAAGTAAGAGGCCGACTAGACGCAGTGAGACGCAGTGACTAGACGCAGTGAGACTAGACGTCTGTAAACGCGGTGGTTGTGGGTTCGAATCACACTCGGGGTTATGAAATATTTAATATTTTCCTTTTTTTGGTCTGATCACGAAGCCAACGCAGCGTCGAGTTCCGCCACTCAACACTTTGCCTCCAGAATGCGGCTGTATGTGGGAAACGTAGATGTCTGAATGGGAATAGAGTGTCTTAACACTAGATTTCCAACATCCCTATCTACCTGCTATGTGCGTGTATAATATGTACATATGTTCATTATGTACATACGTATAATATGTAGCATAATAATATAGCATAATATTTTTATTTATTTATTATTTATAAATAAATATTAAATAAATAAAAATAAATAAACAAATAAATAATAAAGCACAATAAGTATTGCAGCCAGTAGGGACCACTTTGAATATGCTTTATATATTTTTAACGCCCACAGAGCCTCATGTAGAAAGTATTTAATATGATCCATTCAATTTCAATCCCACGGGAACTAAAATCGGGATCGGAAATACCTGATACTATAATTATAGAGCGATATACTAAATGAAATTGCAAATTAGGATTAATTTACATATATAATAATTTCAGTAAATTAGTTAAATAACATTTGAATTTCCACAGAATCTTTGATTTTCCCGTGAGATTAGTGTTGTATAGGTGGAATCGATGTACTTCCCGCTATCTTCCCCCGCTTAGTTAAATGGAAATAACTGAGATGACACATTCTTTATTCAAATCTATTAACGTGATGTAATATAGCCTCATAAGTAAAGTATTTCAAGATTGATGCCAGGAAGAAGAAGAAGAAGAAGAAGAAGAAGACTTGATAAAAAATAGTAGAGATTTCATTATATTTATTAAATGGGAATTGAACGTGTAGCCAATGTCTAGCTAGAGGCATCTAATGTCAATGGAATATTAAAAATATGATAAAACTTTGACCGTAAATCAAAATTTTGCTGTCGAAGCCAAAAGTATAGAAGTTTCATAGTAAATCCCACCTTTTAATTCGTTCAGGCTCCCGAACAGTTTTTACTGCCTTTGTCTATTTACTTTGGTTGGATTTGAACTTTGAACCTTTCGTTCATTTGAAGTTGAAAATCTTTTCTTATTTAAGTACAAAAAGTTTGGTAATTATTTATAGGAATATTTTTATGTCCTCGTGGCGCAGGAGTACAAAAAACTTTAAATACGACGCTTTTGAGTTCAATTTCAACTCGGGAAAATGATATCTTTAATATTTTCATTTTCCTGCTCTGATAAAGAGGCAAAACAGGGCGTTGAGTTCCGCCACTCAGCATTTGAGTGCAAGTCTTGAGAATTTGGCGGAAAGTTGGCAACGGAACTGTCGTAATGAGAACGGAATATCATCACATCAAAATAGTGACATTCGATTCCGTTCCCCAACGCGCAAATATTGGATGGTGTGTGAGAAACGGACTGTATTATTTCACTAGGTTCCCTCTATTCTGCACTTATATGCATGCAGCGTAAATTGTTTTTTTGCTTTTTTTGTAAATAAACATCATCTTTTGTAAGGACATTGTCAAATCCTATATAAACTTTTTGTAAAATGAAAATTTCGCTAATTGGATAGTCTTCTTTTTTTTGTTTAGCTTCACAATCAAAATTGAAGAATGTAACGTTCTTCCGGTAGCCATTTCCTGTAAAAAGTTGTTTCTATCTACAATGACATTATCAAACAATGAAAAAAGAAATAATAAGTTTCACGCTGTATACCGCGTATAACAGCATGAACAGAGTGAGAATTTATATAATTCTCGATATATGCGTGTTGATCAGCAGAACTTAACGCCACGCTTTGTCTGCTAGAGCAAAGAAACGGAAATTAATTTAAGTATAATTATTTCTCCTCTTGAGAATCGGGGAAATTAATTATTGTATTGAAATTAATATTTGTTCACTTTGGCAATAAGAAGAAGCGTGGCGTTGAGTTCCGCCACTCAACACGCAATGTCACCAAAATGCTCATTGTTTAGGCTCGGCTTATCCTACTCTATAAAAATGTAATTCTTTCATTACAAATATTTTTTTTTTAATATTATGGCTGGTTTATAATCAGTATATATTTTATTAACATAAATATTTTATTAACATATTATTATTACCGGTTTTAACCAGTAAAAACTAGTTTTAACTAAAAACTATCCACACAATAAGATAAATTACATGCAATATATATACGTACATATGTATTATACAGAAAAAAGTATTAAACAATAAATCGTAGACTAACCGGAAGTCGTCCATTGCGGGTGAAGCGGAACTTGGTCGTTAACACTTCCCCCTGGCTATTGCCTTCAGACATGATCTTTTTAATTGGAAAAACCAAAGAGAAAGTTAAACCCATTTTGATTAAGTAATTATATTTAATAATTCATGTATACTAATATTATAAAGCTAAAGTTTGATTGGTTAAACGCTCTAACCTCAAGAACAGCTGGTCCATATTGAAAAATTACCAGTCCGCTTGGCGGCCGCAGGCCGATGCTCGAATCCATCAGAGGATGGCTATACCAGCATCCTCACAAGCAGAGCAGAGCAACAGAGTAGCCTCTTCCTTAACAACCCGGTGTTGACATGAAAGTTAACAGCATTAACCTCAAGTTCGAAAAATAAAATGAAAAATTGTTTGTGTTGGACCGTACGGGCAAAGCTCAAAATATCATTTAATTAAATAAATAATAATATAAATATATTTTTGTTTCAGACGACGGTCCAAGGTTCATATCCCGGGGTCACTCGTTCAGAACTGTCGTTGGAGACACGCTGTTGCTGCCGTGTCAAGTTCAAAATTTAGGTAAGAACTTTCAATATTTTACTTTCATTTTTTATTATTATACATTAAATAACATTAATATATAATATAATAACGTATATAATAACAATAAATAAAATTAATATCTATCAGTCTTTCTTAAATATAAGAAAACTCAGAAGGAGGACGTCGCTGCGTAGTGGGAAATTGTCTGTCTGTAAACGCGACGGGTGTGAGGATGTTCTTATTCTCTATAATTTTTTATTATATAAATATACTTTGTTTCCGATATATTTTGACACGCAGTATCCTCGGTATAGCGGGGAGGATTTCCACCGGCTTTTCTGTGGCGGCATTGCGTGTGGAGTGGCGAGTCTCAACGCCGCGCTAGGCCTTGTCACTATTTTTTTTTGTTTTTTATTGTTTGTGTATTACTTCTAGTCTGTTCTCAATATATGATTTCCAGGGTCTCTGGTACTTCTTTGGAGACGAGGTCCAGCAGTTCTGACAGCAGCGAGTTTGATGGTGACAAGGGATGAGAGATTCCGTTTAGTAGACGGATACAACTTACAGATCACTGAAGTTGGGCCACAAGTAAGTGTTATTTTGATGTAGATTATCAGTTTAGTCAGTCTTAAAAAATACGTGAATTATCGAGGAGAAAATTGTTAAGTAAACTTTTTGTCAGAATCATTTATTAAGAGGTTTTGCGATTATATAGTCAAATGGAAAATGGAAAAACTAAAAATATTTAATGACATGTTTTAGCCGTGTGATCCCGGCTTAGAATAGGATCACCCTGGTACTGTCGGTGTCGTAAGAGGCGACTAAAGTACGTGTGGTAGAGTTACGTAAATACTAGAAGTAGTATATTATATTACTTCTAGTATCTTTTTCTTTTTTATTTCTATTCAAACAGGTAATTTCTGAAGTAAGCGCGTTAAATCAAACAATCTTTATAATATTAGTATGGATTTCTAAAAGAATAATAACGACGAATTAGACTGTCCGGAAATAATGGCTGTAGATTTGATAGTTGTTTTATTATTATCATCATAAGTGAATTTGGCTTTAATTTTTTTGCCCCTGCGCTATGATCGCCTCTATAAAAAATATACCTACTTTATTATAACAACAATGTTAGCAAGTCACCTTCACGACTCTCTTTTAACCGGCAAAATTTCTTGTCGTAAAAATAACGAACACCCCTTTATACCCCAATTATCATATATTGTACCCCAATTATACTTTTTTTGGGGCACTTTGTGGCGGTTTATGGGGCAGTTTAGGTGTCAGAGCAAAGTAGTCTAAGTTAAATGGTGATTTTATTGGAAAATATGCAGAAATGTAAATCTTTATAGCTTAGATTTTTAGCTTTTATTTTTTTTATACTTTTACGCTGTATCACGCATATACTCGTAGCAGAGTACCCAGAGGAAGTCTAGTGTTAAGACACTTCATTCTTCACTTTCTGCCATGCCTT
Source organism: Heliconius aoede (assembly GCA_037355905.1). Classification (NCBI taxonomy): domain Eukaryota; kingdom Metazoa; phylum Arthropoda; class Insecta; order Lepidoptera; family Nymphalidae; genus Heliconius; species Heliconius aoede. The sequence goes on along the minus strand of JBAIZZ010000093.1, from coordinate 184,276 downwards.
GTGTAGCCAGGGCAAGAAAATACAAATAATTCATGTCTTCGAGTGATAACTGCACCCACATTGCGCCGTGCTACTGCGCCGCGAGGGCCGAGAGTAGATCTTATATACGGTTCAACATATTGCTGGTTCTTTAATAAATAATAATACATGATAATAACAAAAAATACTACATAAACGCGAGGAAATGAAAATAATTAATTTCCCCGAATGGAAGTCGAATATACAATCATATCGCTTACGTACGTACGTACCTGCTGTGCAAGCGCAGCGCCTCTACTTTATTAGATCTCCTGAGTTTTATCTTTTATATATAATTATTTTTCTTTTAAAACCTTAATATAATTTTTCTAAATAATTATATTTTATTCATTTACTACTGATAAGCATTCATATGTTAAGTCTAAGCACAAACTAGCTTGTGGAAATCTCGATTCCTATCCAATAGAATAAGTTATTTCACAGTATCTCGCACATTACGGGGGTAGAGGAAACCTGGGACCTCAGTGCTTAGACACTCCGTTCCCGTTCCCATTATAACAATTCTAGAGGCGTTGTGTGTTGAATGGCGGAGCTCAACCCTGCGCTTTACCGCTTTACCAGAGGCAAGAAATGATAATATTCAATATTTAATTTCGTCGAGTGGGAATCGGACACCCAACCTGTCGCGTTTATTGTACTGTACTGTGTGCGCTTGCACCACGACTGGCCTCATACGAAATACATATATTTGTATACAATGTTCACTTCCTTTTAAATCAAGTAATAATAAATTATCCTTACCAGGACGCAGGAGACTACGTCTGTCAGATATCTGACAGAATAGCCCGGGATCAAGTCCACACAGTTGAGGTCCTGGTGCCGCCGAGTGTCAGGGCGTCGCCCGAGTCGAAGCACGCTGCGGCACGGCGAGGTGGTTCTGCTGTACTCGAATGTAGAGCTTCGGGGAATCCTGTTCCTAGTGTCACTTGGCATAAGTTGGTAAGTGAAGAATATATCTTTTTTTCTGACCTTATCTATTTTTTTTGGATTTTGTACGTAAAAAGAAATACCTTTAAAGATTACTCCATGTGTGTCTATCTGTAAATATAGAAATATGATTTTCAAATCATCGTGGGGCCGTGTAGATTTAAATATCTGGTTAAAATTTCGACCCGATATCTCCAAGCGTTTTTGAGATAAAGGGTCTCGACAGACAGACGGACAACAGAGTGATCTTATAAGTGTTCTTTTTTTCCTTGAAAATGCGGATAATAATTTATTCAGTTAAAACAACCCATCCACCCAATTTACCCTGAATGGGAAACTACGCCACAACCGCCGCGTTTACAAGCAGACAGCCTCAAAAGGGAAAAGTACTCTATATATAAATATTATTTTCCTTTCTACTTTCCAGAATGAGACCAGCACTCGTCTAGCGGAAGGCGCTCAACTACAGCTGTCGCGGTTGGAGCGCCAGCACAGCGGTAAATACGCGTGCACTGTGGACAATGGCGTGGGACAACCCATCGTCAACGAGTTTCAGTTACAAGTGTTGTGTGGGTTCATTTACCTTATTTTGTTACGAATTTATTTTGTTTTACGTATGTATGTCAATTTATTAATAATTGTGTTACTATTATGGTGCTACTGTTTTAATACCGAAGCCGCCGTCTCACAGTAGGATAGCGCTGGGGTGCATGGTTGTGGGTTAGACCTCATTCAGGGGAACGATTTTTTTTATATTTTCATATCCTTGCTGTTTAATAAGGCGCAAAGTGTGGTATTGAGTTTAATTCAAAGTGCCATAAGAATTCGGGTCCTCGAGAAAGTGGGGAATGGAAGCGTGTTTATGGGAACGGAATGCTGTATACTAGGTTCCTAGGTTACCTCTGCAGCGGGATACAGAGTGAAGCTAAATAAAAAAATATAAGTTTTTTAAAATATAACTTATAGAATTAGTTAGAAGTATATATATAATATATAATTTAAGTTTATTTACAAGTATTTACACTTATAATTTCAGATCCACCAGAAATAACAGTAGAAAGATCGTGGATTCATATCGGTGAGGGATTTCGAGCGGAGTTGCTGTGTACAGTACTAGCTGATCCACCGGCTGAGGTATATACATACACATTTAATAATTCCCTTTCATTATAAAGAACTTAAATTCAACGTCGAACACTAAAAGTAGTTAGAAGATTTTGTCTTAATATTTTAGTCTCCGCGAAATCGCGACATAGCGTTGTTGAAAGCAACCACCGCAATCTTATCTATTAGTGGGAGAAATTTAAAATATTTTTCCTTCAAGTGGAAATTGAACCAAAACAGACCCGCTTCACCGTGACGTAATTTTCCGTCAAAAGTATTGTATTAACGAGTGCAAATAAATGTTAAGTTATCGATTCGAGTCGAACTGTTATTTTCTATTAAATCTTTTGTATTATACAAAATATTTAATGTATCCTGCACACAGCAGGGAAAACAGAGGACATCGTGTTAAGACATTCCGTTCTCCACTTTCCGCCGAATTTTGACGTCATTGCGTGATGAGTGGCGGAACTCAACGCCGCGCTTTGCCTTTACACCTGAGCGAAGAAATGAAATATAAATTTAAATAAACATTTCTTCTCCACGAGTGGGATTCGAACCCACAACCAGTCGATTTTGCAGCGCACTTTTTGCTTCCTCCTCCTGCGCAACGATTGGATCCAGATATTACATTTTAATTATAATATATTAATTTTTTTTTTGCTATGTTTATCTATTTTCAGGTACTCTGGTATCAAAACTCATTCCCGCTCAGCGCTTCAGAGCGAGTAACGATGTCGGTCCGAGGCAACAATCATACATTGCTCATCGCTAATGTACAACCGGAGGACTTTGGAAATTATACGTCAGTTTTAATTTATATTTTGCTATTTTTACATACATATGTACCTACTACTTTTAGTTTCTCGCTCAATGAAAATATATAGGCAATATGAATCTAGTTTTAAGAGACTCCGTTTTCACACTGGACCGGGCTGAGTACCATCACTCAGTGCGTGGAGAGCGTCTGAGTACGCAATACAAAGCGGAAAACTATGTAAAAAATTACGATTTCAAGTCCTCGAGCACCTCTTTTAAAAATTTTATAAAAACTAAATTAAAATTTATGATAAAATTAAAATTGTTATTAATTGACAGATGTGTAGCAGACAACTCGCTGGGCAGGGCTCGACAACACGTGGAAGTTTCTGGAAGACCGGGAGCAGCGCGATTCACGTCGCCGCCGTTAGCGAGACATCGACATTCATACACACTTGCCTTCGCCGTAGATAGCTATCCGCCTTTGGATGAACTAAGGCTGTTGTATAGACAGCTGGCAGTAAGTTCTTTTTGGATGAATCATACTTACATTCACATTCACAATATTCATTACAATAAGACATTTAAATATTTGGAGATTATTTTTTTAAGGAAGAAATTAAATTATTCTCCCATTCGACAGTTATTTTTATCCGCTTGTTTTTTTTTTTGTTGGTCTTTACATTTCACGGAACCATCTGTGCACCAGCACAACCCAGAATTGTCTGTAACAAAAAGTTAAGTCGGCTTAAAAATTGGTTTATGGACGATAGTTTAATTGATAACGTCACACAAAAACAACAAAGTAAAGTGACATATATAATAAATTTCTTCTTTGCGGGCCGAGAGAAAAATAAATTTAAGCATACCTCATAGGTTGCGACCTTTGAATTAAATAAAATAACAATATAAGAAAACATTCTCCAAATATTACTGCTATTACGATTGACGAATTGCAAACTTGTTCACCGTCACCGTTCCTACTACCATCCAGATCAACGAATCGTACCAACAACCGGGCCGTTGGCACGATGTTGTGATACCGGCGCCGGCGCCGAGCGCCGCACTGACACACCGCGTCGCTCACGAGCTGCGGGGCTTAGAACCGGGGGCGGTGTATGAAGCTATAGTCCAGGCGAAGAATAGCTATGGGTGGAATGAGGTTTGTTTAATACCTTTATTAGGTATGTTTTATATATACAAAATTATATTACCTGTATTAAATCAAGTTATATACTAAATTTTCTTTTTATAATAATTTAATGTATCAATTCTATTATTTAATGATTTTTTTTCGTTTTCCAGGTTAGTGATATATTCCAATTTCATACACTCGGTGGTACCCACTCGATACACGCAGATGAATTGTCCCCCGTTGGATTCGGGGCCGCGGTAGCCCCGAGCATGGGGTTAGGATACATACTTCTAGCGATTTATTTGTGCTTAGGATGATGGGGAAAATCCTGATCATAATGACAGCTAATAACACCAATGTTATGTTATTTTTAATCTGCCGACATTTTGGTTTTTGAGGGGAGAAATAATGGTTTTCTTGTTTAATCTGTGGAATTTTGAAAAATATAGGGAATGTTTAAATGGAGTAAATTGAATGGTTGATTCTTTTGTTTATTTATTTTTACCAATGAAAATATTAATGGAAATATGTGTCTTTAAGACTTTTGAGTCCTAGGAAGACAATTCAGCAGTCTTTCGACTTTTGAATAGGACGAAGTTATTTTTTCAACTTTACTAGTTCTAATTTTGTTGATCTTTTGATATTGGAATATGTAAGATGATGATAAATACTCTTAAATTTCGTTAGATTTTTTTTTATTTGAGTTTGTAGAATTAAAAATTTCAAATCAGCACATTAAACAGTTTTTTATTATTATTTTAATTAGATAACATTTAAAATAAAAAAACAGCTGAGAGTTTGAAGTCGACAGATTAAAAATGTTGTTTTTTATTTTGAGGTAGAAATTAGCGAATATTATATTATTATAATATATATGTAATTCCAAGTCTGTCTAGATTTAATGTAATTAGACAGTGAATTTAGTTTTAAATTAAAATAAAATCGTAAGACGGTTATTTTGAACACCAAAATTTTTTCGTTTAGTTTGTTCCAGATTTTGCTAATATTTAAGTATAGTCCATTATGTTAATGATATATGTATAAATTATTATGTATAAATATCTTTGTTGTTCCACTTTGAGCTAAAATAAAAAAAAAATTTTTGAAAGGTATCATGACTTTGACTATATTCTTAAAAATATGTGTATAAAATTTCTTTTTGATTGGTTTAATAGTTTACGCGCAAAGGCATAACAAACAGATAAACTCACTTTAAAATGTTATATTATTTGAATAATTTTAAAGGTAGGAAATTTTCTGTTTTTAAGTGTCCCTAATTATCTTTTATGCTAGAAGTGGATCAACAAAATGTACTAAAACGAATTAATCGAAACGTTGTGAATCATCACATTATTTTTTTTTAATTAATATTAATGGAGATGTAATTTTTAACACTTTTTTACAGCTATAACTTGATGTCAAACGGCCATTGTTATAATTTTTTATTTCAACACATATATATATATATATATATATATATATATATATATATATTAGGTGTTGAAATTAATTCGTAGCGTTTTTTAATGAAAAAAATATTTAAGAATAATAATAATTATAATAATTAAGAATAATTGAGAAAACATTTATTTAATATGGACATTAAAAAATACATTAAAGAAAAATACATTAGAAGTCAACTTCTAATGACGTAGATAATTCTTTGATATGAGTTTTTATTGAGCAGTGCCTGCAAATCGTTATCTTCAAATTTTTTCGGCTCCTTGTCATCCAAGTCGAAATCAGCGAGCTTTGAAACGTGCAAACCACTTCCTGCACGTTCACTATACACATCCGCTAAAATACGATAAGCTTCAGCTGCAGCAGCTTTGACATATTCAATGAATTGTTGTTATTTATGATTTCAAGGAACGTTATGTACGCAAATGACGTCCTATGATTGATGTTTGCTATGTAGACAGAACTATAGATAACAACGAAATAGTGCTTGTGCCATCTCCTGTAAAACGCTGCGAATTAATTCCAACACCTAATATAATGATTAACTAAAATGACATATTTCATATTAATAATTAAAATAACAAAAAATATGTATGTTTGTATATATTTTTTTTTATATTCAGTCTATGGCTCAATTTTTTTTCTTGATATGTTAATGACATATATTTATTCGGACTGAATAATTTTAATGCACAACACCATTTCTAGATTAGCAAGTATTTTTTCTATCGCTGTATATACATATTATAATATACTTAAAAAAAATCTCACGAAATGATTGGGCCTAGGGATACTGATAAGAGGTGAACTTTTTTAATGCCTATTTGAAAATTAATTTTTTTTTTCAATTGATAAATTGTTTAAAAAAATAATTTAAAAAAGTTTATGGCACAACAACTACTACTATACATTTTTTTGTATCTTTTTACTATTATTATAATAAACTATTTCTTTATATTTTTAACTCCAAATGTGGCCTATTTTCGTGAGATCATAGTCTAAGATTAGTGCTTAATTTTTTTTTTATTTTATGATTTAAAACGCATCATAAATGAATTTATATATTAAGTAATTTAAATAATAACATAAGTCTTATCTGTATGTTAGAAAAGAACAGTTAAAAATCAAATCGTTGTTTGCTTTTATCGTTGTTTGAAATAATCATGAATTTAAGTTTTTTTAGTTTGCATTTAGGTAAAAATTAAATAGTAATTATTATTTATTAAAAAAAAATATTTCTTTTTAAGATGTCATACATACTTAAAATATTTTTAACTTCTCAATTAAAATAATGTAATCTACTCATTTTTGATATATTTTATTAACCAACATAATTATAATTAAGTTGTAATACATTTTATTTATTTTTGTACAAGTTTATTTCTATTTGCTAGTCGGAACTTAATCTAAATGTAGTCTATCACACAAATGCGGGCAAAACCTAGTCTTATAAGCAATAAAATGTGTTAGTGATAAAGCTATTTATAATATATTTATAAAAAAATATTCTCTTCTTTTTTTTATATAAATATAAAAGTGCAATACTTATTAATTTAAAAAAAAAACGTTCGTAAGCAATATTGGACATCATCATTAATTTACTATAATATTGTAAGAAAATTATTCTTATTATTATAATTGTTTTTTTCATAATGTCTGTGCTGTACTATAATAGCCTTTATATTTAAATTTATTTTAAAAATATAATATTTTTAGGTATAGTTTACTTTAAAGTTCACATTTTTGATACATTATGTTTTATATTATTAAGGTATGGTGGGTAAACAGCTACGTACCTACTGTTTTCTAAATACCTTCAATACGATAAAGAGACATTACCTGATCTAAATGCATCGCTTTATCTTACCTTTGGAAATGAAAATAATTAAATTATAACCTTTTTCCCGAATATGTATGGAGCCTACAACCGTTCTTCGATTTTGATTTCCACCTAAATAAATCAAATAATAAATAAAGACTTATAGTACAATATTGCACATAAGAGAAATCCTAGATTTTTTTAAGAATTTGGGATTTTCTTTTATAATTTCGAAACCCACTGCCATAAATAAACCTTCGTTTAAAGATTCGGTGTAAATGCGGCCATTATTATTATCAAGTAATGTACAAGATGTGAAAAATACGATATAAACTACTTTGATTACAAAAAAAGTGAGAGATGTTACTTAAATTTCAAATTATTAATATAATAAGTCATTAACTTTTTTTAAAACCAGATTTTGATACCCAGATATAAAAAATAGCAATGAACTGGTTACAATTATAAACATAATAAAATTGTAAGCAGGAGAAAAAATTATTCTTTTTTATTAATTTTATTTTGAAAATTTTTCAGAATATAGATGAATGCCATTGATTGCCGTATTAAGTTGTAAAGAAAAAATACTATTATAACTAATTTCTGTAGTTAAATAAATCATTATGTCAAAAATTCTCACAAAAAACTGCTAAGACTTCTTAAGAAAAGGCACATCTTGTTCATTATTCGTAACATTTTTGTAATTAGACATAATTTTATAGAACTATAAATAAAATTGGAAGAAAAAATACCTAAAAATTTTTAGATTTAAATTAAAAAAATGTAAAAATTTAATTGGCTGTAGTTTACGCCTTTTTTGGAAATAAAAAACAAAAATACCAAAATGTTTTTAAGAAAAACACCGACCCTTGTAAGTAGTTAATAAACGTGTAACTTTACTACAAAATGTATTGTGAATGGTTTTATTAAATTTCCCCTTTCCCTCAAAAAAATATAAACTTTCGACAAAAAATTAAGCATTACTACCATTTCAATAATTTAAAAACATATCGAGAAAGTTTTACTTATTATTCACTTGTTTCAGTTACTTTTAAGAAAATAATTAAAGAATTTGTAGTTTTGTGATCTATATTTAATTTTTATTTTAAAAATACATTATATTAAATTTATTGAAACCTGGAACCACTAACCTGGTAACCTAGTGTTAAGCCACTGCGTCCCCATTAAGACACTTCCGTTCCCCACTTTCCGCCGAATTCTGGGGGCATTGCTTGTTGGGTAGCCTTGGTACGAGAACGAAGAGTACAATCGCACGCGTGTGCGCCTGCGTAGGACTTGTGTACACTTCTTTACAGATAATTGAAAGCATAATACATAATATTCTCTATCAAACAAAAAGTTAAAGCCGTCCTGACTAAGCAGTACAATGTCTTAATGTAAACGTTTCGTTTGTGGATTCTAAGCGAGAAAATAAATCTTATTTAAATGATTACTCCATTGTTTATACACCATGATGGTTCAAAAATATGGTCTAGAAAGAATCCTCCCAGATATGAATGTCAACCTCTCTGACCTGACCGGACCGGATTCATTTAGTTATTGACATCAGCTTGGGTGTACTGGTTTGGAATGGTTGTTGAAATAATTACACTGTTTTGTGAAATAAGATTTGGCTTTATATTGTGAAATGTCATCGTAAACCATTTTTAGATAGCTAACGTTTGTGACTAACTGTACCCTGCTGTTGAAGCCATCGTGGCACAAAATCAAAAGACCTATGATTGCAAATGCGACGGTTATCGTTTTTTCCTCGGGATTAAAGTATTAAATATTTAAATTTTTTGCTCTAGTGACAAGACAAGGGGAGGGCTATTTAACATGCAATGTTTCGAAAGTTGGAGAACAGTGTCTTAACAATAGACTCCCTCAGCATACCCTAATATGTGCGAGACACAGGGTTAACTTAATAAAACGTTAACTTATTGGGCAAACTTTTTTTAGATAAAGCGACAAGAATAGCTAAACAGGATGTAATAAAAAGGCATTTCTAGAAAAATCACACATCTTTATTCTATGTCAAAGTTACGTTTTCACTTTGCACTTGTCAATTACTTCAAATCTTCATAATTTCGATTTAACGGAACTTTAAAAAAATAATTATAAATATATACAAACTTGGCATTATTTAATATATTCATTTTCTCGCTCTGGTACAGAGGCAAAATGCGGCGTTAAACGGCGCCGTTCAATGCCTCCAGGATTCGACGGAAAATGGGGAACGAAAGTGTCTTAATGGAAAGTTTTAGAATTAATGTTGAAACTTAAATTTTATGAAAATTAGGGTCCCGCTGTAACTGTAAAGAACTCGTTCTGTATGCCTTGACGCCATTCAAACATGATGGGAGATTCTTCTTTAAAGACATCGGCTTTCGGTAACGCTTCGGGCAAAGGCAGTTTGGGTTTCAACTAAAACAAAAATATATACAATTTCATTAAAAAAACCAAGAGGCATAATTTGAACCCGCTTCCGTTATATATACGATATAAAAGGAAAAGAATATAAATGTTGATTAATTAGCTAAAGCACTGGACTTAATAAAAACTTAATCTTGTCACGTCACAATGTCCAGTCCCGCCATAAGCCCCTGATGACACGACTCGCCTTTCACGCACAATTTTTTTATGTACACATTAGTTATAATGTATTATTTTGCTTCTCACTGTATTCCGCACAAAGCATGGTAGGCAGAGAGAACCTAGTGTTAAGATATTTCCTTACCCATTAAGACATTCGTAAACACAAATTCTTGAGGCATTCGTTGCCAGAGCGAGGAAATGAAAATATTAAATATTTCAGTCAATATGCTATAACGACCTCAATTTAATACACACTGAAATACTATTATACAATAGGTAGGTACATATTGAAAATGTCATTTTGTAAATTTTTGTTATTATGTTAGTGATTGTAGGTGGTTTATATAGGTGGTTATAATATGTACGTTAGTTAATTAGTTTCATATTATAATATAGCACGACACAACTTGTAGATTTGAATTGTATCGAGTTTAATGGAAAACTTAAATATTATTACAACTACTATTTTCTGGCTCTAAAAATGAAGGTTAATTTCATTAGAACCCATTCTGATACATGTCACGACATAAATAACAAAAAGTTATTAAGTTTCATCTGGCATGATTAATATCACGTTAAACAGAGCCGCGTGCAGTAACAGCATGACATGACATGTCACGACAAACACTTACCTTGGCGCTTCTATGTATCTTCAAATGAACTAATTTAATATGCGTCCTCATGGCGGTGCGTTGAGCAAAACTTCTACCACAAGTGTCACACTCGTATGGTTTTTCCCCAGTATGAGTTCTCACGTGGTTCACTAGGGTAGATTTCGCCTGAATGTGGAGAAATTAGACGCATATATTAAAAAAATGTTATTTAATTCATTTGTATTGAAGTTATTTAAAAACAATATTACTTAAATAGTGGGAGATGATTAAATTATAAAGAAAACTATTCAAGACTTTAATATCAAGTATCAGTGATAAAAAAAAATATGAGAAAATACTGTGTATATAAACACAAAGAAAAATATCATTTCAACAAATATCAGGCAAGAAAATTTCAATGAAAAAATTCAATTCAACAAAAATCTGTATGATTTAATAGTCACATCACGTTGTCACGTGACATATTTCCAGAAGTGAACCTTGTCGACGTCACACTCACTCGGAACATCTTTCCGCAGGTGTGGCACACGTGCGCGGGCGGCGGGCGCTGCGCAGCGTGCACGGAGCGCGCGTGCTTGGCGAGAGATGCGCGCGAGGCTAGCGCAGCACCGCACGCACCGCATCTGTGCTCACGCACGCCCTCGTGCTGCACGCGCGCGTGCGCCGCCACTTGCGCCTCCGTCTCGAACCGTTTCGTGCATGTTGGACACTCGTGTCTGTGGGACGTTGCTGGCATTATGAATGTGTATGTGCGTGTGTGCTTTTAACAGAGAAAATGTTTACATATGTACAGGGATAATGAGAGTACATAGATACATTTCAAACAAAAACCAAAAAGAGTAGTGATCCGATAGAAACGGTACATTACTACAAATTTTATATTAAAATGTGTAAAAAAGTACATTATAACTGATTGAACTGACTGAACTTGGTCTCAAATCTTGAAGTGCATATTGGGCATTCTTATCTATTGTAGACAATTCTAAAATGAGATTTGACGGTTGACATAAAGTCGAAATTATTTTGATCCGTTATTGGGAAACATAAAAAGATAATAGGACCTGTCGCGGTGCAGCGACACTAGTGTTTCAGCTCGTTATCAGAGTTAACAAATGAAAATATCAAATGTTACTTTCATCTTTTTAAGATTACATATAAAAAATACTTACTTAAGACTCTTCTTGTCTTTATGTTTGGATGTCCTCTTCAAATGCTGTCGAAGTGTGTGCGCTGACTTAAATCTATAAAAATAGTAATATCAATATATGTTACAGATTTTTCTGAATAGATGTCCAGAATCAAAAACAACGTATGGGCTACTATGTTCAATTAAAATATATATATATACACGTGTGTATATTTTTTACATTTTTGATGTGTGCAAGCAATCTGAACTGAACGTATAGATCATCATCAATTTTTTATACGTCTACATATATCTGTACATGCTTGCAAATATATGTACAGGTCTATATGTATCTGCATACATCTTACGTCGTAAGTACGTCTGTATACACTCACCTCACATCACACTCAACACAGTAATAATCTTTAGCGTCGCTGTGTTTCACCATATGATGTCTTATTTGGTTCCTAGTGCGGAATTTCTTTCCACATTTTTCACATTCGTAATTTTTGATACCTTGATGGATGCTGGAATCAAAATTTCAATTTTAAAATATTTTGTATAGGCAGGTATATGTTATGACGAAAATAATATTTTGTCCAACTTCATAGTAGCACACTTCACAGTATTCCCCACATAGCACAGTAGTCAATGGGAACCTTAATGACAAGAGATAACGACACTCCATTCTCTATTTTTCATCTCGCGAAGGCATATGTGCTCCACACATGTGATAGCACTTTCACATATATGATACATGTGATCACATGTAACACATATGAGTAAATTTAGGCAAAGCTATGAATGAGTTAATTAATTAACTATTTGACCAAGTAATTAATGTATGAGTGATGCAATTACGAATAAGCAAGTGAATTACTTACAGCTGGTGTTCTACTAGTGAGTCTCTGTTGACGAAGCTCTTCCCGCAGTCGTCGCAGGACACTCGTGACCCCGAATGATGATTTCGCATATGGCCGCGATGGGTTTTATCGTTGCTGGTGATAAGTGATAAAAGGGATTATTATGTATAAATAAAGATTAGTATATATATAGAGTAGGGCTTTTTGTATGCCCTATTATATTTAAAAGGGAGACGGGCATCTGTTCTGACGGACATTAAAAGGAAGACGGGCATCTGTCTCCCTTTTAATAGTAAGGTATTTGTACAATTACATAGATTGTCGTATTTTGATGGTGATACAGATACAAGTAATAGAACAGACTAAAATAAAAGTAAAAAAAAAAACAGTTTTACCAAATGCAGTGTTGACAATTTACGTAAAGATTTTGTATAATTTGATTATAATATGACAGTAAGTTTAAGCAGGCGAAGCTATTTGGATCGCTGATAAAAATATCATTATACTCACTTTGATATTTTCCCACAAATATGGCACGTGAATACTGAGAGGACGCCTTCATGTTGAGATCTAAAAACATTTTGGTTTCTTATAATTTATAAAAAAATAAATTCGAAATATACTCATACAAAAATATTATGACTATGGCTTTATGTAATATATTAAAATATTATGATTTTTATTTATTTTTCAATCAATTTGTTTCATCTTTGTGTATATGTACATTAGTGTGTCTTTGCATATATGTATGTTTGTTTTATAATTATGTCATATATTTATTAGTTGAGGCCGTCGTGGCGTAGACACAAGTGTGCCATTGTAAACGCGACGTTTGTCGGTTAGATCTACTCGGGAGAGTAAAATATTTAATAATTTCATTTTCTTACTCTGGTAGAGAGACACAGCGCGTCGTTTAATTCCGCCACTCAACACATAATACCGCAAGGATTCGGCGCAAAGTTGAAAACGGAAGTGTCTTAATGAGGAATGGAGTGTCTTAACACTATGTTTTAAGGTTCTCTCTGCTTGCCCTATTATGTGGAATCCAATTTTAAGCTAAAAAAACCTATTGGCTTTGTTGTGCGTTTGTATAAATAACCATTAACAATAATAATCAACCTGTCCAACAATGTTCCTTTTTTATATTTTTATGTATTTAGATATTAATGTGTTATATTTATGTTTATATATTACCTGTAATGATTAACGATAGCCAATCTGTCCAGCATACGCCGCCCACATTGCACACACTCGTACCTGCGCGTGTGCGTCAGCGAGTGTACCGACGCAGAGTACGCAGTCGGTAGGTACATTGTGCATATGTCACACTTATAGGGTCCGCGGGCCTGGAATTCCGATTGTTGTAATGATTAATTAAAAATTTTGTGGCCAGTCATGGCCCAGGGGCACAAAATGTGACTGTTAACGCGACTGGTTCCACTCCGTTTTCCACTCTTCACCGAATTCTGGAGGCATTGCGTGTTGAGAGGCGGAACTCATCGCCGCGTTTTTGCCTCGACAACAGAGCGAAGAAATAGAAATATAAATTTAAATAAATATTTCATTTCATTGAACGGGGATCGAACCTAAAAGCAGTCGCAAATATAAGCTTTGTGCACACTTTATGCTCCTGCGCTACGACTGGCCTCATTCAATTTATTGATTTATTTAAAAGATAAATGAGATATACAAAGAAAATTACTCAGAACAGATATAGTGAGAATTGGCTACTTTATTATTTCTATTTAGTCGGTCTGTCTGTTACATTTGTTAATATCAGGACAATATTTATAATGCCGTGATATTATAACATTAACAAATTACTCCAAATAAACTAAGAAATAAAATTAATTTGCATCTATATTTCATTAAAAAAAACTATCTAAATCAGAAATACAATCATTCAACTTACTGGGTTGTGTTTAAACATATGATTCCTTAACTTAATCTCAAAATTAAATCCTTTATAACACAAATGACATTGAAATGGAAATTTGAGCGTCGCTTTACTTTCTTCCTGTAAATAAAAAAAAAGATTTAAGTAAATATTTTTAACGATTTGACGAACTCTCAACCGTCACATTGACAGTAGCACGCTGGTGCGCCACGTCGGACTTAACCAAACAAATCTTTCTCACAAAAAAACTAGATCAAAATTGGTCTATTCGTTTAGAAGCTACTATGTCACACAACATACATATACTGACACTTCCTTTATATTTATTTGGCGGGTGTAAAAAAGCAATATCTACTTTAAATAATACAAACATAGTAAAGTAAACATCACTCACTTCTCTCTGCCTCAGTTGCTCAGTAGGATCCAATTTGATTATTCTTATTTTAGTTTCATCTATTTCTATTGGTTTTCTTAACATTTTCTTTGGTTCATTATATTCTAATGTAGACCTAAAAAAACTATATAATTTTATTTACATACATATAAATTGCGGCATTGAGTTCCACCACTCAACACACAATGGATTGCATAATTTTCGAGACATTAAAGTCCCCACTTCGTGGAGTGTCTTATCACAAAATTTCTTTTGCCTGTTTTATAAGTGATATAATATATAAAAGTAACCTCACTCTATATTATTCTCTTTAGCATCTATCATTTTCTTTTTTAATTTAATTTTCTTTTTAACTTTTCTCTTTTTTTCCTTTTTCTCTACTTTCACTTCTAATGGTAGATCTTCGGATTCCTTTAATTTATTTGATCTAAAATTTAAAAAATATTATGAATTATTATAAAGACAGATGCCATCATGGCACAGAAGCACAACACATTGTGACTACAATGTGGCAGATATGGGCTTGATCTCCATTGCTGCTCTGGCACCAAGGCAAAACCCAAGGCGTTGAGTTCCTCCACTCAACACACAATGTGTTCAAAAATTTCAATGGAAAGTGGGGAATGGAGCTTAATAAAGTTCCCTGTGCCTATACTGCTATGCGGGATATATGAACCATGACACTGATTATTGATTATAAAGATACTTGTGGGGTCGATTTCTGTTTGAGAAAATGAATTATTTTCATTTGCATACACTGACAAACAAAACAAGAGTGTATATTTCACCACAATGAATAACTACACTGCAATGTGCAGTATACAAAGTGAAAACATTACAAAATATTTATCTTACCTAATTTCAATTAATGTGACGTTATCATCATCTGACATCTCATTTTTAACAGAAAAATTATCATCAAAATGATTAGTATCATTACATATTGTTATTTCATCAAGCTTAGATACTGTAAATTGTTTTTCATGCTGTAAATTAAAAACATATATTAAAATTGGTCCCTCTAGACGGGACTAGCCTAAAATAGTAAACGTACCGTTAAAACTTTGTTAAAGTCAATTTTACTTTTATTTGTCTCAAAAACTAAAATACTCGACTGAGTTAAATGTGGACTTGTATACTTCAGCAATTCAGGATCTTGACCATCAATAGGAAACTGAAAATGTAATGATTTCTATATTATATAGTGACATACTTGTGGTTTTACATTGTCAAATAGTATTTCCATTCAGATTGTCATGTGTTATACAGTAATTGTGTATGACCCACGACACATCCTAAAAGCCGGAGGTAACCTCTGATTGCTGTTACAGTGGGATATATAGAGGCAATTAACGTGAAATAATATTGCCTTAAACCTTCTTTGATAAATGGACTATGCAACAATGGACAAAGCACAGAAAGAATGTTTCAATTTAGGCCAGTACTTCCTAAGCTTTATAGCTTCACATTATGTATTCTGCATATAGTGGGGTCGGCAGAGAGAAATTAGTGTTTACTTTGTTCCCCACGTAGCACCAATTTATGGGACATTGCTGTTTAGTGACAGAACTTAATCCCATGTTTTGTCTTGTTAGGAAGTAAAAAAAAAAATTTCGCAAAGCAAATGATTACATAAAATCTTATTTTCTCTTTTCACTTATTTTTAATATTTTTTATAAGGTTTTTATATTTTGTGGTATAAGCAACAGCACTGTGTTAAGACAATCCATGCTTACCTGCCACCCAATTATCAGACAATGGCATGCTTTATCTTGTTCGCAGAGTGAGGAAATGAAAGTAATACATTTCCCCAAGTGAGAATCAAACCAACAACCTACATGAGTACAGTTAGATGCTGTTCAAATTATTATATGTTCATATTATGATTTATACTACTTATTTATAAACAAATCTGTCTAATTTTAGCATTGAAAAGATAATAAAAATATATTTAAAAAATAGACTTACGGGAGCACATCTATTATGGTATTCATATAGCATAGTATGAGCTCTGAGAACTTTGTGCTTAAACCTAACACTTTTCTGTATAATTGCACTACACTCGTAACATATCCACTGAGGGAGGCCATCTGAATCTGAAACCTATAGCAAAATCTTAAGAAATATTTAAAAAATGCTAGATATTGTATTCTGCATGTAGCAGAGTAGGCAGAGGAAACCATAGAATTAAGAGGCATTTTACACTTTCTACTTAATTTTCGAAGCGTGTTGAGTGGCGGAACTCAACGCCGTGCTTCATCTGATTACCAGAGTGAGGAAAATAGCTACTTCCAAGAAATTGAAACCACAACTATCGCATTCTGTAAATGAGCGAAAAGTTAATGAGCGAAAAGCGAAAAGTTTCCGCTTTGCCACCACGACGACCACTTAAATTATAACAAAAAATAAAACTAAGTAAATAAAACAGAAAAAATAAAATAGACCATGGTAAATATTATCATGCCAAGTATAAATTAGAAACGGACATTAAAACAAGAAAATTAGATATAGAGGTAATTAACATCTAATTATATAGAAAATAAAATATATTAATAAATTATTTTCCAATAAATTGGAAAAACTTACTATAATATCGGCTAAATCAAGAAAAAGAGTCTTGAATGAATCGATTTTTAACATTCTTTTATCCGTTGATAAACAACACCGACAAATACTGTGTGCGTCGTTTTCAGGTTTGTATTCATGGTCATTAAATATTGTATCCATTTCCAAACATTAAATATTAACACATTCATTTATTTTGAATTGAAGAATCATCAATTAAATGTAAACAGTATGGCGTCTGTTTTTTTTTTGAACAATAAAATTTTGACATTGACGTATAAAGGTAGATCCACACTTACAAAATAGTTAGGTATAAATAGATTATATATCATTTAAGAGATTTCAGATTATATATATTTTTTAAATTATTAATGTCCATGTTATGTCTGCGCTCGTGATTGTTTTTCTCAATATAGCTCAATAGTAGGCCTTTTGTATAATATAATATTTTAAAAGTATTGGCGGCTTACATATCTTGGAACCAAATTTAAACAAAAATTATTTTGAACAAATTTCAAGGACTATATATATATACTATTTACAGTAATAATATTATTTAAAATTAATAATATACAATTTATATTATAATTATATATGCCTGGCAATGCCTCGAAAACACGCAACGCCTCGAATAATTCGGAGGAAAATGGGGAACGCATTGTCTTGACACCAGTTTCCTTGTGCCTCCCCTGCTGTGTGCGAGACTACAGCGTGGAGCAGAAAGAAGTTTTAGTTACAATAGAATAGATATGTAGACAGATAGGTACTTTTGTCCTTATCCACTTGAAAAAAAGAAAAAATAAAAAAGTATTAGTATTTAATATTCGTTGTATACTTTTTGTTGGTATTAATTTTAAGTATTTTCGTAATTATAAGTCCCCTTTTACATCAGATTGTCTATATTAAATAGAGTTCAAAGCTTACTAAATATTTTCTTTTTATTGCCCAATTAATTTGTATTATTTCTCTAATTTGCTTTTTTAAGTTTGTTAGAATGGTACATATATTATAATGTGGCTAAAACCACTTCATAAAATAAAAAACACAATATTGTGCGAAAATATATATTACATATATACAATTATGTAGAGTTACTTATATTATTTATATCAAATCGAGTACAAAAATAGTTTAAAATATACTTATGGCAATTAATATGGCATAATCAATTGATATATGTCTATAGCTAATATTTTATTACTTATGTAAGTACTTTTTTAATAAGTTTTTTCTTAACAAAAAAGAGCAGATCTTAGGGTAATTTATATTGTCATAATAATATTTACAAATAATACATAGCATACTTGAGCTTTTCAAAATGCTTGTTTAAGTTAGCACTAAATATTATTTGAGGCCATTTTACAGTTTATCAGCAGATTTTATTAACACTTGTTAAATATAGATAAAATCGCTACTTTGCTCTATATACAAGTAGGCCTTATTTGTAATTAAAATAATGAAACATATTGCAATCAATATAAATTATTTTTTTCTCAAACGAGTGAAAACAAACTAAAAAAAAAACTTGATGCTTTGACGTCATATGAATTGTAAACAAACAAACTAGACATTTTTAAGAAAGCGTCAAAGCATAATGTCAGAAACATTAATTGAGCAGCCTTTTACTAGTTTACATTATAAATATCGTTACAATTTATTTTTTAAAACCATTCATTCTTGAAAATTTTTATTTCAACTGTTAGCATAGATTTTAAATTTTTTAAATGCTATATTAGTATGTAGTAGTTTCTTCTTCACTTGCTATGTTCACATGTCAATACGTATACGGGTGGAGGTGATACCACAAATACTGGTGTGTCTGAAAAAAAGACATGTATGGTTATTATACCCTTATTATTATAATAAAAATAAATGTTTCATAAAAAACTATAACAATAAGATATTTTCATGATTTTTTTTCGCAAACTAGTATAAGCATATCTAGTATAATGATACTCCGTTCCCCACGCTCAGCTCAAAGTTAGTCATTGTGTTGAGTTGTATTTTGAGTAGTGGAACTCAGAATCACAATTTCTCTACATAACAGAGGACAAATTAAAATAACAGTATGAGATAGTCTTTTAATACTTATTATTTCTGTATATGGTGGTTAACAAGAAATTATATTCCACAGTATGACTGTTTAGGGTATACAAAACCAATTAGAGAAAGTAAATACTTAAATTGTTTTTTTTTATTCAAAACAGAAAAAAATATATAATTAGACTGAGCTATATGATGCTCTAAAATGCCTAAAAAAACTTTTAAACTATTTTTATTGCAATATGTTATTATTAGTAGTATATTTACCTAAATGTTTTAAATTATCCATAGAACTGCTTTGTTGGCCACTTGCGTTGCTGTAACAATAAAATATATAAGAATTTACGTCGCGGGCACGTATAGTGATTGTAGGTTCAATAGGAGAATATTTCAGTATATTTATATTACAATACTAGTATTTATTTGCGGCTTGAGCTTCGCGGATATTCTAAGAAATGTAGAAAAGAAAATGGGCTGCATTTTAAGGGTTGATGTCACTTGAAATAATCTATAGCTTTCCTTAATAAATCTTTTATTAATTTTATCCCTAATTTTATCGTGAAAAAAATATAACTACTGTATTTTTAAAGTAATTTTTCGAAAATATTTTTTATATAATATATCTTTTAACATGCATAAAATTAATATCACCCAATTTTTATTGTTACTACTTTTTACGATATCTGGCTGAACAAATATTGAAAAACGGTATTTTATTTGCAAAAATTACGATACTGTTTTCGTAATTCATTATTGTTCGAGAAATATAAAAAAATATTACCTCTGTTCATTACAACTAATATTGTTCAGAGATTTCGATAATAAACAGCTTTGCATTGTATTTTGTAAGTCAGCGAGCGAGCACGCCTGTCGCATCGTCAGTCGCGTAACCAACTTATGCCTTAACTGACAGCTACACATATTATTACTATCTTCTATAATCTGTGGAACTGTTAGTTCATTTTGACAGTTGCATCTCCCGCCGTTTTGGTTCGGCGCCATTTTAGATGTCATTGTTAGTTTATTTTCTTGTCGATTTATGTTCGGCTCAGAAGAATATTTGTCATTTTTAAACGTATTTTGTGTTACTTTTCTGTTTCTCTGCATCATTGATAATTGATATTGGCCTTTTCTGTGAGATGATGGTGATGTGTTCGGTGATCGGGATGGAGATGTATGAGCTGATGTGGCTCTCGTTTTTCTTAATGTACTCTTCAATTCGTATTCTGTTGCTATTGCTTCGAATACCTATAATAAATATAAAACAACTTTACATATTAGTATTAAGTTATCTGTAGTTTTTAGCCAATAATCATTTTTTAAGCTAATTATAAGTAATTATAATAGGAAGTTATTAAACAATCTACTATCTTTCTATCGGTATAATTGCTTATGTTTTGTCTGTGTATGACACATGATACATTCTATGTCCGACAGGTATCTCTGATTTTTGGTACAATGTGTTGTATCAAAAAAAATGATGTAGTATTATAACATCATATATAGCCTTCCTTGTCCATAGTTGCTCAATGTCAATAGTTCCTGAGACTAGCATAACTACCAAACTAACTTTTTAGTTTTACAATATTAGTAAAGATGTTAAAGACAGTAGATACATGTTAAAGTAAGTGTAATTAAAACTTACCTGTTCTGCAACTAAGTTTCTTGCGTAAGGTGAATCCTTTGCTGGCAAGGTCTCTCTGCATAGTGCACATCGTTGCAGTCTACTCCAGCAAGCTTTGACAGGAATAATGGAACAAATTAGTAAAAAGATTAAGTTAAAAGTTGAACTACCTAACAATATTTTTTTTATATTGTATAACAAACATAACATGTTGTAAGACAAAAATATACTTATTAAATGTGTATTTTAGATATTACTAGTTTTATAGGAATTGGATGTTATTATTATGTTCACCATCACACTGTATTCTGCAAATAGCAGGGTAGGCAATGGGAACTTCCAAGACAGTATTCCCAACTTTCTATCGAATTCTTGAGGCATTGCATGTTGAGTGGCGGAACTCAATTCCGCGCTTTACATGAGTTAAGAAGTGAAAATATTGAATATTTCTATACTTACGTATATTTTTCCTATAACATCCATATATCGATTTAATGTTATTTTTATAAATGATAATCAAAATCCCTTATTCACTCAACCTCATAGGGACCTTAAACGGTCCGTGAACATAAAATATGCAATTGCTTGGTTTTTGTTACTTTCCAATAGGAATACTAATTGTGTCCTAATTGAACTAACAACAGGAAAATATAAAGAAATGCCAAATTATATGGCCCGTGCCCTAAATGTTTAAATACTATTTTAGATAACATATAAAAATTGCACGGTATTTATTATTTTGTATTTTTATATTATAGGTTTAGTAAAAAGTTTTTTAACTGTGATGTTAAATTTTCACCTTCACAGTACAAATGTGATCTGTTACAACTAAGTGCTTTAGTAGCGGTCGCTGCGCATACGCAGCACGACAGCGCCTTGACGACACCCGCGAGAGCTCGACGGGACTTCTCCCCGCGGGATCCCCCTCCGCAACTCCATAATAGCTGAAATTTTATACATAAACAAAATATTTTACAAACAAAATGAACTTGCTGCAATGCTGAACTTTTACTTATTACCAGAACAAAGAAATGAAAATATTGAATATTTCATTTCCTCGAGTGGATATTGAACCTACGACTTTTCGTATCGCGCCTTCGCCATGACTAGCCTAGAATTGAAGTTATTCTCTTACCTCTGGATCATCATTCGGATCAACTCCACAGTTCCAAACTAACAGCGATACTCCGTGACCTTCTCCGTCGCCTCTTATTAAAGCTGCAACTTTACCAATCTGGAAATTAATAATCAAATGATTATAATGTAACGTTATATATTCCGTTAGAAGATATTATTGCTAGGATATTATAACCTTTGTAATAATATGTGTTTCACGAATTCACCATCGTTGAGTTTACAGTCGCATGTTTGTGTCCCACGTGTCACCACGACGGAGCCTGCATTACGTTAGTGAGTATATAAGTATTAACTTACAGTTAAGCCTAGCAGATCTTTTCCATCAGCCTGCAACAAACAGTCTCCTGTCTTTAAGCCTGCTGTGTCTGCTCTAGAATCGGGAGTTACTTCATGGATCTACAAGATAAAATAGAATAATATTAATGTACATAATAACATTGTAACAGATAGCTGTCTGTGCATAAAATATATATAAGAAGATATATTATTGACTTATCAGTGCAATAGAACCCTTAACAATGAAAATACATGCCAAATTTCAGCGTTCCGCGCTGCATTGT
The DNA here is from genome assembly GCA_037355905.1 of Heliconius aoede. Classification (NCBI taxonomy): domain Eukaryota; kingdom Metazoa; phylum Arthropoda; class Insecta; order Lepidoptera; family Nymphalidae; genus Heliconius; species Heliconius aoede. The sequence goes on along the minus strand of JBAIZZ010000093.1, from coordinate 161,611 downwards.
TAGGGTTGTGTGGGTTATCTATCAATAGCGAAAGAGTTTTATATTGAAAAAAAAATAGATAAAAATAGACATACCCATGGATATGGATCCCATAAAGTCCTCGTTAGTCTGAAACCCAGACCTTCACCTTCGTCTTCTGGTAGATTTAACTGAAGAATAAATTATATTTAATAGTTGACAAATTTAAATTTACATACACCCATGTATTCATTTTGTGTGAAATGATCTACATGTATAAGTTTGTAATATTTTCTGTACCTCAAAAGGATAGTATGGAATCTTTTTTTTTTCTTTTGCGGTACAAAACTACAAGCCAGCTTCAAGCAGGGAGAACCGTAGTATTAAGAAGTTTCGTTCCACACGCACCGCCTTATTTTCCAAGACATAACGTGTTTGGCAGCGGAACTGACGGAAGACTGAAGACGTTAGGCCTTTTAACTTAAAAGCGCGGAAAACTACATATAAATAATTCCACGAATTTTTCTCACTCAACATTGAGCTTTTGCCTTGCTATCAGAGCGAAAAAATTAAATATTTTCATTCCTCGAGTTGGAATCGAACCCACGACCGTCGCGTTATAGTCACATGCTTGTGCCCCTAAGTCACGACGGCCTCATTTACAAGTCTTCTTAAAAAAACGTAAATTAAATTTTACTTACAATTACAAGACGAACTCCAGCTGTATATTCTTTTTCTACATCTGAATCGATAACTTCTTGTTGATCCATTGTTTACCTAAAAGTAAAAACAAATAGAATATAAAAAAACCTCTTCTTAATATGATATGAAAAATATTTGGACGTTCAACTATGGAATTTAAACCGGGTCAGTTGTCCGAAATAAAAATAATATACAAAATATAATTTGTTTATAGCTTATAAATCTATTATGACGTTCATTTTATGTATATGAGTGTAATTGGATAACAGAAATTACTTAAATTATGTTATATTTATTATTTAGTCAATCAACCTTGGCACAAAAATATTTTAATAAAAATCTGAAGGTGACATAAATGTCACTCAAATAAGAAGAGGCTCCACATAATTTGCTGATTAAATATACTAAAAAATAATAATGAAAACAAACGCTAACCTATACAAACTTTACACAATTTTAACTTTCAATAAAAGTTTCCAATTTGTATAGAGTTTGCTATACAGACTTTTCCAAAGATTTTTCGATTTTTCTGTGTACCAGGGTAAGCAAAGGGACTCGAACGGAACGGAGTCTCTTAACATTAGCTAAGAGACGAGTGAGAATCGAACCCACGAACGTTGCGTTTACATTCAGTTATTTGTTTATCTTCACGCAAAAGGCTCTGTTTAGCTGTTAAAAAATATGTCAAAAAATATGTAAAAAATAATTCTTTTAATATCGTTGAAATATTCTGCCGTCGTGAGGCAGCGGCACAAGGGTGTGGATGTACGATCCGTGGGGATGTAGGTTCGATCCCCACTCGAGGAAGTGAAATATTTTTTTACTTTTATATGTCCATTTCTTCGCTCTGGTTGGTCTGGTAAAGCGCGCTTTAGCGCGGCGTTGAGTTCCGCCACTCAACACGCAATGCCTCCAAAATTTGTCAGAAAGTGGGAAACGGAGTGTCTTAATACTAGTACTTAGTTATTATCTAAATACTAATATTATTCATACATCTCCTACAGAAATGCATGGATATCAACGTAAATAATCTCAAAAACTACTTCACTGATTTAGATGAAACTTCTAATGTTCCCTAAGTCCCTGGGCATAATATACATACGTATGTATTGATATGTAAGTCATCTAAATCATCATAATCAAATATTATTCAAAACCAAAAAAATAGCTATAAAACTTTAACACACCCACAACAAATCGCACCTTTTCCTGGAAAATAAAAGCCACTAACGATTCAAAATATAATAATATTATAATTTTGGATATTTCTTCTAAAAATCCGATATCTTAGTACACTACAGATGTTTGCAACTAGCTTTCACTTGCAACTTCGCCCGCGGGGTCTGCCACATTCAAACTCTGACCGCAGATAGAGGGTTACTTAGAAATTATTAATGTGATGCCTATAGTACTTCTTTATAATTATATTTGATATATTATATCAAATATAAAAATATTTTTCATTTCGAACCGATAGTTCCTGAGATTAGCGATGCTAAACTAAACAAACTCTTAACAACTCTAACAATATAAATATAATAATTAATATAGTATGTATATCAATGTTTTAAGTATATAAATAAAAAATATATATAAGGAGAACCGAGTGTCTTGCACTATGTTTTTTCTTCTTACTTTGGCGTAAAAGATAAGACACCTGCTTTTATCAATATGCAAAATTAAATTACACAAAACACTTACACTTTCTATCGTATGCTTAATAACACTGTTCGTAACTTGACGATTAAGAAATATTATTTCATAGTGATGGATTGGAATGTTTATATATCGATATCGATATTTTATTTATTGTTTCTTTATAGTTTTCGTATTGTGGTTGGTATAAATAGAATGGAAAGAGGAAAGAATTGTCCCCCTACCTGAATAACATTTCTAGATAGATACACTCATGGCCACCACCAGAAAATATCTATTTTTAAGATCCTTTTTTGTCATAATATGCTTACGTATTTTTTTTTATTATTGCGTGCTGATTAAAAAAATAAGCAAAAAAATTTAATTTATATAATTAATTCTTAAACTTTAGGCTGAATAAACTAGTTTTATTATTGAAAAAAATAAAAGTTTTAAAGAGTCTAGTAGGCAATTTGTCATATTTATCACATTTATAAATAATAAGTTTGACAACATTTCTAAGTTGGCGTTTTTCCGTTTCTTTCTAATTTTGGGATGCACTGTCGATTTTATTGTAAACTTAAGCATTCTCAACTCTATAGACTCAACTTTGTATTCCGTATCGGTACAGGTTCGCCTGCGTCTGCGTTTATAACGTATATTCTAAGTGTCCAAAGTAATTCTGACCAAAAGTTAAGTGTTAAATCGAAAGAATGATCATGTGAAAATACGATGAAAAGAATAGAAGCGTGTGCGCTCCTTTTACGCAAGCATAATAGGCGTATAAAGAAAAATATTTCGAACCAAAAATATTTTTAAAAAAATAATTGAGATACGTCAACAGTTTAGACGTTGGATTTTTTTCATTTCAAAACACTCTGTATAACGGGTTTTTCGATAAATCAACTTTTCAACACAAAATATTTGTTTAATTCAACCCAATAATTTCCGAGAACAGCGTGTTCAGCAAAAGCAATTTCTTCAGTTTCATAATGTACTACATTTACATATTTTCACAAAACTATCGATATCTATCTCACATGCCTTCAAAAGCAGACGACCTCAAATCATGGCCGCACTGACCTAGAGCACCTCTTACGAGCACGACGCGATACTTGAAGCTTGAGGCACCTCGCTTATTTGTATTGGTAATCTCTATAGATTTTCGACATATCTGTATAAATTTGAGATAAATTGGCATATAAAGCTCGGCGTTGAGGTTTTTCACAGACGCAAAAACTCGAAAATTGAATGTATTCGCAACGTTAGGCTTGTAAGAAAGTAAGTTTCATTTTGAAAACCACAAAAATTAAACATATAATTGATTAAGAAGTATCAGAGAATATGTTTGCATTAAAAACAACGATTAAGAAATTAAGTAAGTACATGTTAAAATTAAAAAAATATGTAAATAACTTTTAGAATAAATGTACCTGCATAAAATAATTAAAAGAAATTATGTAGAACTTTATATAAATTGATCGACTGTATTTTCTATACGAGAATAGATATATTCATATATATAAATTTAATTTTTGTGAAATACCTTTTACCATGTTTTAAGCTGAAGACAGATTTACTAATGTAAATTATAATAAGTAAAATCTGTTCATGAATTATGATTTCTTTTCATTAATTTTTTTAGCTTCACATTGTATCCCGCACATAGCAGGGTATAGGACCTGGGAACCTAGTGTTCAGACACTCCGTTTATCATTAAGACACGTCCCAATTTCCGCTCAATTAATTTTGAATATCGAATTAGGCGTTGCGTGTTGAGTGCCGGAACTCAACGCCGCTTTGAAGTTGAAATGACAATACTAATTCAATTCTCCGAGTGGAGATCGCACCTACAATCGTTGCGTTTACATTCACACACTAGTGCCACTGCGCAACAGTAAATTATAATAATTTATAATTCATACATATTTTTTTCTTTTTATTTATATATGAGTTGTGTTGCGCCACAGAATTTGATCATTAGTCCTTTCTTGTCCCTGTTTTTAAAAATAACATTAAAAAGTATATCTTACATAGTTAATATTATTTTCAGTCATCAATTCGTTTTAATATATATTTTTCTTATATGTTGTTAAAATAGCAGTAAAAAGTATAACAAAAATTCTTTTAAATGTTTTAACGTAAAGAGTAATTTGACATTTAGAATAGATCTGTCAAATTATATAGACCAGTGCAACTCCAGAGTGTAGCACAATATAAATGACACTGTATATAAAGTTAATAAAAAAAACAAATTAAAGCTATAAAACAATAATTAAATAAGTAAAAATTAATGCATTTTTAACAATTATTTTCATTTTAAATAGTGGAAAGATAATAAAATCGATTGAACGGCGTCCTTGATGAAAAAACGACGCTCTAACAGATTCTGCTCTGTGTTTTATTCTGTCAAATTTAATATTTCAATTTTGTGTGTAAATATAGCAAATAATACTTTTAAAATAACTGTTTTTGTATAAAATACTTAAATATGAGATAAAAGATTCTTATTATTTTGGGAAACCTCTAACCTATCAAATAAATTTGCTGTACCAACAATTTATTATTTAAAATATTGTTGAAAGTTGTCATTTTGGTTTTTAATGTAAAATTATTATAATCATAATGGATGATCAAGTTGTTTGTCGTATTTGCTTCGCTTCGGATAACGTAAAGCTGTGCAGTGTATTCTCTTTTGATTTAACTGAAGCATATGAAAAGTTTGTTGGCATAAAGGTATTGAATAACATTTTACAATATGTTGCTAATAAACCGATATTAAATATGTTAAAAAACTAACTAAATAATTTGTTTTGTATAAATTTATCAATATGTGTTGGTGGGCTTTGTATTAAAAAAAATCTTAACTGTACAGAAGAAATCCCTATGTGTCCGCTCTTAAGAAAAAAATAATTTATTACTTATATTTAATAAGTTAAAATACACAATGTATCTTCCTAGAATGTAAACAGGTTTTTTTTCTCCACGCCCACCATGAATATGTGTGAATATTAAATAAATTCTTTAACTTTCAGAAGGATTATTAAAATTTTACCATAATGCTGTAAATTTTACTTTAAAATAATTTACAGATCACTGAACAAGTCACTCTTCCTGAGTATATATGTATCTATTGTACCACAATGCTCTTCAAAGGTTTAGCCTTTCGAGAGAAATGTATTTCTGCATACAATATAATAAAATATGCAGCACAAAATAATGTAAGACTTTTTACTATATATATTTAAAATAGTACTAGATATTGATTCTATTGTACTAATATCATGTATATGTGTATATACAAAGTGTCTTAACACTAGGGTCCGTCTGCCTACCCTGCTGTATGTGGGATAAAGTGTGAAGGTGATTTATTTATTTATGTATATATCTGTTTTTGAGAATAGGTGGATTCCACTATCACTCAACTGAATGTATTTAGATGAAACTTTTATAATAATATTGCTTACATTGGTAAAACATGTCTCATAATAACGAGACATTGTGGTCAAAGGAAATGAAATATTCATTATATCCAATTTCTTACTCTTGTCTCGAGACAAAGCGCAGGGTTTAGTTCAAATAGAGAATACAGTGTCTTAACACTAGGTTCTGTCTGCCTACCCTGCTATGTACGGCTAAAAAACTTTTGTTACTCACTAAGCAATGACTTATCCAGGAAGAAGGCAGAGGACAGTCTTTCGTTCCCATAGTTGTGTGTGGGAAATAGCACAAACCCGTTTTTAATAGATTTTATCAATAATAGATAGAGTAGTAAATTAGATACACTAAAATATTATATTTACCTTTATTTCTTATATTTCATACAGACGCCAATAGAAAAACTAGATGAAACAACAAACTTTAAACTGCCATATTCCATATCAAATAATAATCCAATCATTAATATAGAGTATACAGAACCAATACCTATAAAACAAGAACTAAATAGATATATACCATTCATAGAAGTTAAAATAGAGAATTGCGAAATTAAAAAGAAGAAAAAAAAGAAAAAGAAGGAAGCAGTGCAAGTGAAAACAGAAGTGTTCAGCGAGGGAATATATGATAATGAGAATGCTAATACATCGTTTAGTGATATTCCAAATAATGATTTGCAAAATAATGATAATGAGAAAAAAGATTCTGATATAAATAACTCACAGATGATGGATTATTTACATAATAATGATTCACAAAGTAATGATACTGGAAATAATGAATCGGTAGCACACGAGCTATTGGAAGACGTTAAAATTATAATATTGAGTCCACAAGAACAAATACAGGAGATAGAAGATAGAAAAACATCGTCTAATTATTTAAATTCGTCATACAAATGTAGTTATTGTTTCAAAGGGTTCATGATGCCATCAACTTTTAGGAATCATATGTTGAAACATGATCCGGTAAGTTTTTTTGGATGTTCCAGAAAACGTACCTCCAAATGAAGTAAGCTTGGTTATAAACAATCAGAAAATTTTAGTTTTAGTTCATAAAATAAAAAATCGTGGGCATTGTTTGTCTCAGCGTGAGCCGGTTGTGGGTTCGATTGTCACTAAACCGCAAAATACAGTGTTAAAACACACCACCCTGCACATTTTTCGAGACATTGCAAGTTGAGTGGCGGAATTGAACACCAGGCCATGCCATCTGATTAAAATTGTCACTCGGTCAATAAGTTATTTTAATACTACGCTCTGACATAACGATACTCGAGGTTTGAACACGTAGTGGCTCGAATTCCATAATATGGAGGCCGGAATGTCTTAACACTAGGTTCCCTCCGCCTACACTGTTGTATTTATATATATATTTTTAGGAAAGAGGTGAATTAAAATGTGACATATGCAAATCGAGGTTTTCCGAACTTCGATCTCTCCGAGCTCACGTAGTACATACGCACGAAAGGAAATATATTTGTAAATTGTGTGATCATGTTTCCAGAAGTAGGTGAGTATTATAGTCTTTTATTTATTTATAAGTCCTACCAACAATAGGCGCGATGGCAGTATAGAAGCGTCTCTGTGATATTAAGAAATATTATGTGTTTGTTAGTGGTGTTTGGGTAGATCAGTGTTCAAATATTAATAATTTAAGTGTTGCAGATATAATTTTTGTTAACTTCAAGCCGTATCTCGCACATACTTGCTGGGAATCTGGTGTTCCCTTTAAGACACTTCCGTTCCCCACTGTCCACCGAATTTAGAAGGCGTTGTTTGTTGAATGGCGAGCGGGTGGTATTTTCAATACCTCGCTTTGGTAACAAAGTAAAACATTAATTTAAACTTAAACGTTAATTTAAAATTGAATTTAAACAAATTTTATTATGTTAAGTTTGTATAATTACAGCCACAGGGCGAAAGAACACGCTAAATGGCACAATGGTTTTACTTTTTCGTGTAAAATATGTGGAGCTACTTTTGCGTAAGTTGTGTTTGAATTTGCTTCTTTTAATTTTTTTTTTATTTATTTATTTTTGTATTTAGAATACATTTAGAAATATTAGATCTTTGAAATATTTTCTAATTGAATTTGAACTTAGCAAAGATTTTGCAATTAAGGGTTCTAAATTTTGTGTATGTTTATCATTCCGCAAATTTTTTGTGGAAACAAAAGGTCATATGGTTACGTTCTTTTTTGATTCAATTCTTGGAACATCTGAATCAAAATTAGGTGACTAGTTTTAGAGATAATATATGGCATCTATGTAATTGACACGTACAGCACGGTCTTGAAATGGTGGCCGTTCTAACGTTAAGTTTTCTGAATCATTCTACATTGTGTACTGTCACTTGGGGAAAAAATAATCCAAAGTTAGAAAAAATCCAAAAATCATTGGAAATTGAAAATTAGCTGTAAATAGCAACAGCTAATTTTCAAAAACTACTAAACAGATTTTGATGAAACTTTGACTATTTATAAATTTAATGTATATCTTATTTAAATGGTAAAAGCGATAAATTTGTAAACAGTCAGTCATACTAAGTACGAAACAAAGCACTAATATGTGGTGGTAAAAACGTCATTGTTTTTGAAACCGTTTCATATTTTTTATATAGAAAATCAACGAGCCATTTAACTCATATACGTCTACAACATCCTTCTGAGAACGCTTGTGATATATGTGGTGAATCCTTCATAGGAGAGTTTGGGCTCAAAATGCACAAGAGGAAGGCTCATGTAAGTTATTAAATAAATCAATAATTATAAGAATATTTGAAATTTTTACTTTTTAGAAAACGTATAAAAAAATTGAACTTAGCAGGATTTGCACCCGCGCCTCTTGGAAACCGCCCAAGGTCCAAGGTTCAAATCAAAACGTGTCTTAATTGTGACGGACTGTTTTAACACGAGATTACCTTGCTATTGCAAGATAAAGCGTGAAGCTAAAATATTTTTAGACGGCGTTGTGTTCCGCCGCTTATTCTATGTTTCTAAATGATCAAAAAATGGGGAACAGAGTCTCTTAATATTAGGTTCTCCCTGCATATTCTGCTATATGCACAAAGAAGTTTTATTTTTCAGAGTTCAGATCCAAATCAACTTACAACGTGTGAACAGTGTAATTTTAAATTTACAAATGTAGAAGCGTTGTCGAGACATCTAGAATATTCTAAGGACGAAATATGCCATCCGGATTTAAAGTAAGTAATTTTTACCTCAAGCTATATCTTACATATAGCAGGGTAGGCAGAGGTAACCTAGTGTTCAACCGCAGTGAAAATACACTTTTGAGTGAAGTTCGAATACACACAACACACTTTATACCAATGTAACGCGATGGCCTCAAATAATACTTATTATTAGGGCTATTTTTACCCGTCTATAGCGAAGGCCAAAAAGAGGTATAATAAGGAAATTCTGTTTTAAATCCATTTCGAATATTTTATTTTACCACAGTTAAATAAAATACCCCTATCGGCTACGGCGGATACGGGTATCGGTTCGATTCTTATTGGCGGGAATAAGACTCGTATTTATAAACCGCTCTCAACTCTGAGACAGATCTTGAGATGCTGTTTTAATAATCTATAAATTAAACGGCGTCGCATAGCTGGGGGCTAAAGAGCGGAGCGTATTGTACACCCAGGAAGTAACTTATCAAAAGTAAAAAAAATCTTAAATTAAATCTGCGTCCTATATCTAGATTCAGGGTGGCCACGACTCTTCGATTGTACATCGATTTGTATAAGTTACAAAAAACAAATTTCGTCTGATGAAATTCTTTACATATTATGCACATGTAAAGAATGATCATAAGCTATATTAATCAGATTCATGGAGCTTTAAAAAATATAGTGCCATCTTGAAGTATGCTGGTAACTTGACCAAGTTAATACATGGCATGCGAGTAATTAGTATACAATTAATATATTTAAGGCCGTGTACACAATGCGGGGAGGGTTTCGTGTTTGAAGAGGCCCTCATTGAACATACAAAGAACGATCATAAAGAAGAAGAAGCTGCTTTTTGTCATGATGTAAGTGTGGTTATTAGATTTTTTTGTTTGCCAAAAAATATTTTTTTTGAAAAGTTGGACTCAAGGTTAGTAGATTTTGCTATATATTTCAAACAAAATTGTTTTGTTTGTGTTGAAAGTCAACCACAAATTACAAGACAATGAACTATTTCAGGTTCACACTATAGTGCCAGTCACCGTTTGTTCTCGATACTTAGAAAAGAATCTTTTGAAGAGTTGAAATCCCGTTACGTTAAAATTTAACGTAAGCACCTAATAATTTTAACAAAACCTAAAACTGATATAAAACTTCTACTTATAGTTTATAAATTATAAACAAATGACATTTAAATTATTTTCATTACCCTACTGGGTTGTACCTTCATATCACAATTACTGTACTGATTTTGCGGAAACTTGGACTTTTTTTTGTTTTGAATATACCATATTTAAATTCATTATTTTTATTACCAAATATCTCTAAAATTCACCTTATATCCCATATTACTAGAAACACGTTAAATACTTTCACGATAGAACTTGTCTCCTCGATTAACAACTACTATATTTATACTGAAAATAATGCAAAAAAACAATCTTTATTTAACTACTTACATAAACTTAAACATTTAAACACTTTCACTCCACCATTACAGTGTAAACGTACTTTCACGTCAACACGCTCCTACGAGATACACTTCCAGCGCGTGCATCTCGGCGTGAAACTAAAACAGAGAAGGCGAGCTGCGTGCAAGCGCGGGGAGAGCGCAGTCTGTGAAGTTTGCGGGTATAAGTGTATTGTAAGTTTTTTGTATATAATTAATTACCTACAGTTATTTATATTCTTAGATTCATGTTGCATTCCACAGACAGCAGGGGAGGCAAAGGGGAACCTAGTGATCAGAAGCTTCAGTTCATAATTTTCGCCCAAATTTATAGACATTACGTGTTTAGCGGAACTCAACGTCGAGTTTTATCTGTTTGCCAACACGAGCAAATTTAAATAGTTCATTACCCTCATGGGTGTACCCTACCCACTCCACTACTGTGCGGCTTCGTAGGAACTTCCTTCCACGCGCCACGGAACTGTAGAATGGCCTACCCGCGGCGATGTTTCCAGGTCGATACGACATGGATACCTTCAAGAAGCGCGTCTATATCCACCTTAAAGGCCGGCAACGCACCTCTGGTGTTGCACGTGGTCGTGGGCGGCGGTGATCACTTACCATCAGTTGGCCCGAACGCTCGTTTGCCTTGTCCTTTTCCAATAAAAAAAAACTGTTGAGACACTTCGTTTATCACGGACACGTAATGTTACAGGTTGTCTTTTTACTATAATCAGCTTCACGCTGTATCCCGCACACAGCAGGGTTGGCACTTTATTATAATGAAAAGAATTCATTGCTTCGAGTGAAAATCGAAACCGGGCTATATGCGGGGTAAAAACATGTCTTAATCTTAACATATTTGTTTTTTCAGTCAAATGCAACATTGATATATCATCAAAGGACACACACCGGGGAAAAACCGTATCAATGTACGGAATGTCCGAAAAAGTTTAGCGTATTTCAGAGATTACAGGTAAACTTTTAATTATATAGAGAAAAGTCTATGAAATTGATATAACTTTTTTATTTATTAAAAACATGAACGACAAGCAAACACCATATTAATAGAACTTTTCCAAACGAAACGAAATAACGCTAGGTTTTCTCTGCCTGCCCTGTAGTGTGTGGGATATAGCGTGAGCTGATTTAATACCTATTACAATATTTATATAATAACTTTTTGTAACAAATAATATATATATTTCAGATACATCAAAGAACCCATACTGGGGAAACCCCGTATCAATGTCAACATTGTCCCAAAGCGTTTAAACATAAGGCGGCGTTGAATAGACATGATCGCGTAAGATTTTTTATGGAAATATAATGTTCGTTTCGCTCTGCCGGATCCATTTGGCTTCGCTCGTTGTAACATTTAAGAAAATAACATCAAGGTTGTATTTTTTGTATTATCAGCTAATACAATCCTAAGATATGAATAAGTCTATGTGACAACACATGTTACAATGGAATAGTTTTTAAATACAGTAGGAACTTGATTAACCGGACTAATTTTTGTAGTTAGTTATTTGGATGGTGGTTGAAATCGGGTAGTTGAAAACCCGGATGTATAAAGAAAAACATATGCAAAGTAGCACAAAATTGTAACATGTCTATTAAAAACAACAAGTATATATCAACAAAAATCTTAGATTATTAAGAAACAATTAATATTTTCTAACACACGATTTACGTACGTAAATATAAATATAAATATAAATATGTGTGTAATATTTACGTACATATAAATTTTCTTAGGTTTCATCGTAGTAGATTGTGTAAAATAATTATTGCGGTTGATAATCTGGATAATCGCGAGTCCGTAAAACTGATAATCGAGTTTCTACTGTGTTTTGTTATTTGAATATTTCTTGAAAAATTTAAATAATATAATTCCGCCATTCACTACCGCCACTCAATAGGCAGGCTACCCTCACGTCTGCTCATGCCGGCGATTATCTTAACAATTTTTATGATTGTACTAGTAATTGTACAGATGATAATTTTTATATTTTTTCTCTCAGGTACACACAGGAGCTAAACCATACAGCTGTCAGCATTGCGGGAAAGCGTTTTCGCAATCTAATTCCATGAAATTGCACGTTAATACTGTACATTTGAAACTACCCGCCCCTTACAGAAATAGACGACCGAAAATAAATTAAAATGTAATATACGTAACGGTTGTTTGTTTATTTACTTCTTTTTTGATTAGTTTCTAGCTGTACCACGAATATGGCAGGGTAGGTGGGAATCTAGTGGTAAGGCACTGAATTCCCCACGCAGCATACAATTCTAGAGACATTACGTTTTGCGTGGCGGAAGTAAACGCCTTGTTTTGTTTTAATTTACATTTATTTTTTCTCACGAGTGAGGATTGAACTCACAAGTATCACGTATACAGGTAGATGCTGTGCCCCTGCAAGTTGGAACATATCAGAAATATCTAATCATTGAGCACACGTGCTTGGAAGTCTAGACAGTCTAAGTAATATAATATAATGAATTAAGTTTTTAGCTTCACGCACAAAGCATTACATAGCAGGATATCGCCAAATTAAGGAGGATGTTGAACGACGGAACTCAACGCTGCGCTTTATCTCTACACCAGAACGAAGAAATTAAAATATTAAATATTTCCTCGAGCGGGAATCGAACCAAAAGTTATGGCGCAGGGACACAAGCATGCCACTATATCCGCGACAGGCATACCACTATTTCATTCCCACTCGAGATACCGACGCAAAGTGCAGCATTAAGTTCCACCACTGAATACGTAATGCTTTCAGACTTCGGTAAAAATGAGGAACGGAAGTGAAAGCGGAAGTTCGGTGAAAGAACGGAATGACTAAACACTAAGTTTCCAGGTTTTCTCTACCTAATCTTCTCTTTTTTCTCCTGGATTAATTCCAGCCTAATTCGAAGACGCAGGTATATGCTACTTTTTAATTCATTAAAAAGTTATTAAAAGAAACTTACATTATTATTTTATCATTGTATACTTGTAATTTTACAATAATTATTATAATGTCATACAACCAAATAAATATAATAACTAAAATTAAAAATAAATAATATGACCACTGATAAAGGCGGGAAAATAAAAATACAGACGCTAATAATACCTTATGCTGATTAATCAACCTTCAAGCTTATAACATATCACCAACATTACAAATATTATCTGTGTCCGGTGACGCGTAACGCTATCGTGGTTGAGATATCGATAATGAGAATCGATATTTATATAGAATTTGGTATGAATCGATGTTAATAATATGACGCATTTGAGAATTGCGTTATAAGTGTAGAAAAAGTTTGTAATACAATTCAATAATAGTAATAAACCCGCAGGGCAACTTGTGGCGACCCCACGGACCTGAGTTCTCCGGAGGAGAATTGTAATCTATCCCCCGGATAGATTACAATCTGGCTTGCCTTTGCTGGCCCGCAGAGTGGAGCGCAAGAGCTACATGCTCGAAAGGGTGGAAGTATATATATAGTTTGCACAATAGCGGGGAAACCCGCTCACGAGCTCCTCGTGATGGTGAAACCGGTAAATACCTCTCCACACTCCACTTAGCCGACCACGCCAATGTTGCGCCCAAGGCACTACGCCGCTTTGTTGGGGGCAAGTCACCGGCTGCCACATATTCAATTTGAGCAATTACCTGTGGTTACCCAGAAATGGATCCCGGGTGATACGTGACAGTAAAACTTTTGTATATTCTCTAACGGGCCTCTACGTGTTGGAGCTGTCCCCGCAAGGACCGGATTCTTTTGAACCCGTGAATTAAGAAAGAGAAACATAATAATAATAATAAATTTTTTAAAGTTGTTAGTAAGGTTAGTGCAATTTTAGTGGGTGCCGTACTAGGAGACCTGTATTACGGCATACAGTACCCACCCCTCACAATTCGTAGCAATTATAAACAAAACATTTTTTTTATTATGTATCAAAAAATCCTAATATATTATTTAATATTTTTGAACACTGACGTAGCGTCCACAGATACACAGATAAATGCTACTATAGCATAGAAAATAATTTTGTAATTATGTTAAATTTTTTGTGTTCGATTCGAAAAAACGATATCACATTCTATGAGATAAAACGTAAGGTAATACATTTTTACTATCGGTCAACGTATTAAAAGAGCACTGTTTCCAGATATTTTAATTGACTTTTTGCTATTTTTTTTGCTTTTTATTGTTACCTTTTTTGTTGTGTAAAGTTTTTTATTATTTTGTTTTTGTTATATTATTTGTTTTATATTTTAAAACATGAGTAAACTTGCAGCAAATTTAATAAAATTTAAATAAAATTTGTCGCCGCAATATGTAGGCATTGCGTTTTCAAGAGACGTAACTCAACGCCGCGCCTTGTCTTGACACCAGAGAAAGAAATTAAAATATAAAACATTTTATTTCAGATTCAGAATCGAATCCAAAATCTATCACGCTTACAGTCTCTTCAAAATAAATTCGTATCACAATTTTATGTCCACAATAATATATTTAATCGTTCATTTATTACCATACATTATATTATATAGTCTATCTTCCATTAACACCAAAACCATAAAAAACTAACTGCATAACTTTAACAACAAATCGATATTGCTACTATCTATATGAAGAAAATCGATTGACGCCAATGTCATATAAAAAAATCGATATCACTACCAAGCCTCAAAACGTCATCGCTACCAACTGTCAACGCCACAGATATTGTCATGGCGGTATAGAAGAGTAAAAACCAATTCCATTTTATAATTTGACCTCGCGTAAACTATCTGTATTCTGTGCCTTCAAAATGAGCAATAATACATTTTATTGTTCATTTGTTAGCATACATTATATTATCTGTGAATGCGGAGACACTTTTCCCACTGAAGAATTATTAAAACAACATTTAGAGAAAGATCATAATCATAACAGTAAAATAGAAATAACGAGAAATGAATATAAATGCGATACGGTAAGAGCTTTTGTGGTTATTTATTGATGCTATTTTTAGGCGGGAATTGCTTTTCTTAGGTTGTAGTAAATCTATTTACTCTTAGTTAAATTGTTAATATTTTGCTTTTAATTTGATTTATATGTTATAATATGATATAAAGTTTCGTAACTATTACTAATATGAAACGTCATGTTAAACAATAATGATTTTTTGTTGTGCTACACATATATATATAGTATATATTTTCCTATTGAGTTAGTTATTTTTGTGTTATAAATGCAATTTCTTGGTAAAATAGTATATTATAAATAATTATTTACATGACGTGTATTATTTACATAAATTTTCCTTTTAATTAATTAAATTTATTACGAAATTGTAATTCTTATGGTAATTTATAATGTAATTATTAAATTTATAACAAATATCTTTTGTTTCTTTCATATAGAAATCTTGATTAGCATTAAGTAATTATTCTTAAAGAATTTTAATTAATTATTTGATACTTATAAAAATTGGAGTATTGTAACAACTATGTTTGCATTCAAATGATCTTCAACATTATGATCCCATCAAAAAGACATGAACATAATGAGCTGATTTCATTCTTACTTCTTTACAGCATATACAGAGATTGAGGCAATTGTGGTGTAGTTGCACAAGTGTGTTACGATAAATACAATGGTTGTGGGTTTAATTTCCACTGAGAGGATTTTATTGTTACATATTATTATTTTCATTTCTTCCCTCTAGTAGAGTAAAGTGTGGGATTATATTTCAACCCTTCAACACTGGGTTCCCTCTACCTACCCTGCTATATGCGGGATATAATTCATGCTATATCCCACATATAGATAGGAAGAAAAAGGAAAATATACACAGATAATTTGCTTATTATTGTTATGTTAAGCATAGGATTTTCATCTTTGACTATTTCTTTACACAATAAATATTAGTGATACTAATGCCATTACAATACAGTGGTATGGTCTCTATTCCAGCATTGCCAGATGTCAAAAATGAAGTGTCTCAATCAGGGCAAACATTGCCCCACTTTTCGTACATTATTACTCTCTTTATTACTCATTTTTTCTTAAAATTTCCTTTTTATTCCTGCAATCTGCCCGTTGTGGGCATTTAGCCGGTGGTTATGAATTTGTATCATTTGTCGTACATGGTATACACCCAGTGGCATGTACATATAACGTAAAGAATTTTAAAATTTTAGTTAGACACTAATAATTTCATAGAAATACAAATAAGTATGTTCCTAAGTTACAAATAATTATTCTCAAGACTTATCTGCCTTACATATGGTAAACAAAAACAATTTACTTGTATGTGTGTAGTGAAGTTTTTCCATTAAAAGTATTTTATATTGATATCTATCACCATTAAAAACTTTATTTAAAACACAAATAAATAGGTCAATTCAATTGTCATTGCTTTTTTATTTATTTACCCTGAGGTGAAATCTGACAATGCTGGACTATACACACTGGATAATGAATTGTTTTCATTTCCATTTAAGAAACAAGCTGTTGTGTTGAATTCCACCATTATAAAAGTCACAAAACTTTTACAAGGTTCAAATATTATCCTGCATGTAGCAGATTGAGTTCAAGAATT
This sequence comes from Heliconius aoede, assembly GCA_037355905.1. NCBI lineage: Eukaryota > Metazoa > Arthropoda > Insecta > Lepidoptera > Nymphalidae > Heliconius > Heliconius aoede. The sequence continues at coordinate 144,657 of JBAIZZ010000093.1, read as the reverse complement.
AATTCAAATTAATTACCTATATATTTTTTATCCTACAGTGTAGCAAAATATTTGCATCTGAAAGAGCATGTCTCATACATCAACGTATCCATACGAAACCAAAGATCAAGAAAGAAGACCTTTCAGGGAAGAAGAGATATTATAACATGAAAAATATAGTTTGTGAAGTGTGTGGCAAGAGATATGCAGTAAGTTGAATGTTTTACTATTAAATTATGGTTGCTTCACGTTAGTGAAAATAAATTACTTTTATTTATGGGCAGATTCTGGTAAGAATCTGTTCCCACTTGTCACCCAATTTGTGTTGAGTTTCTCTATAAAAAAGAAGCTATAATTAAGCTAACCACATTTTTTTTGCAGTCTAATGCTGCCCTAAGGTATCATCAAAGGGTTCACACTGGAGAAAGACCATATCAATGCAGTGAATGCCCAAAAAGTTTTACTATGCCTCTATTCTTACAAGTAAGTTCAAACAGGATTATCTCAGTAAGATGTAGTTTCTGAGAAATATGTGTAAAAACATACTCTTACGAATTTTATCTAATATGCTTGGTAGCCAAAACGAATTATTCTAAAATATCAAATATCTCATACATGCATACATTCATGACATACTCTGTTTTTTAAGTTGGGTTATTTTTTACCCTAACTAAAAGATGTTATAAGTTTGTGTATGTCTGCCTGTCTAGTATCAAATGTCTCCCACATGATGTTCCGATTATTATTTAGTTTCTTTATTGCCAAAAATTACTTAATAGGAATAGTCTAATTTTCAGCAGATTGAATCTCTTTTGTTTGTTTAATTTAACTATTTGTGTCAGATGTGTTTAAATATAAACGTTTTAATGATAATGGCTATTAGTTAATTATATATATATTTATCAACATTTTTCAGATCCATGTGAGGACTCACACAGGCGAGAGGCCCTATGAGTGTCCGCACTGTCCCAAGAGGTTCAGTAATAAAGCTGCTCTACTAAGGCATGATAGAGTAAGTTGTGCTACTAATATTTTTTCAAATTTTACAGATATTTTTATTTTACTCGAAAATACTATTACTATCTAAAAATACTATGTTATGCATCATTTATTCTACATATACTTATGGAACTTAGCATTAGCAGTTACTTTTATTTCTTTCGTTTTAGTTATTGTCAAATTCTGACCATTGATTGTAAAAAAATATATAATTAACTGTAATGGCCCATTATTTAAAAAATATATATTTTTTTAGTATGTTTAGTTTTTAAAAAGGTAAAACAACTTAGTGCTAGAGGCCAGTTGTGGCGCAGATGCTCAAAGCTACAAAAGTGACTGATTGTGGGTTCGAGCCCCATTCGAGGAAAGGAAATATTTATTTAAATTTATATTTTTTATTTCTTCGCTATGTTGTCAAGGCAAAGCGCTCAACACGCGATGTCTGCTGTGTGCGGGATATAGGATGAAGTGCTTGACAAGCAAAATTACATTTTAGGGGCGAAAGAGCACGTCATTACCATTTGTATCATTAAAAGTTAGAATAAAGGAAAAAATCAAGGTCCAATCCATATATCTGAATATGTTTTGCTTATATTTTCCCTCACTCTTCAACCTTAGAGGTCAGTGCCTTTTAACGGTTTCAAGGGGTGCAAACACCGCTACGTTCAATGTTTTATAGGTTTTCGTTTTCAGGTTCACTCCGGTATAAAACCATACGAGTGTCCACAATGTGGTAAATTCTTCACACAATCTAACTCGATGAAGTTACACGTGAAAACTGTGCATTTGAAAATGCCAACCCCATACAAGAGCAGGAATAGACGGGCTAAACAGAACGCAAGGCAACACGGTGAGTTAGGTGGCGGTGTTAAACGCCGCTATCCCGCATATAGCAGGGTGGGCAGTAAAAACCTAGTGTTATCTATTTTTGAGATATGTGAATTGTGTGGTGGAATTCAACGCCGCGTTTTGTCTGCAGAGTCCACACTGTTTTTGAAAACTAAATATAATCAAACCCCCGAGTAAACACTGCTTGTACATGCTAAGCAACAGGGTAGTTAACTCAGTGTTAAGACACTTTGTTCTCCATTCACGACTCCATTGTAAAGATATTGCGTGTTGTTTAGTGGCAGAACTCAACGCCGAACTCTTCTTGTTATTAGAACGCCAAATATACAAATAATTATCTCCTCTGAATAGAGATTGAACTTACAACTGTCGCGTTTATTTGATTTTACAATACATTTTTAATATCACTTTCTTTTCCTTTCTAGCTATGAATGTAGAAGTCCACGTGGAGCATGACATGTATCAGCCAGAAATTAAAACGGAAATAAGAGAGTATGAGGATGGTGAAACATACCAAGAATCTGACGTTTATCATGAGGTAAGTGACTTCAAACACCGTTTGGGTATAGATATCAATTATGGGTATAAAATGTGGGCTTATCTTAAAATAATGTAAGATAACAAAAAAATATTGTAACACAATATTAAATTTCTTTTTTATTCATGCTGTATTCTGCATATAGGAGGATAGCGTTTAGACACTCCTAGCACTTATCGACACTGTGCGTAATGAGTGGCGGACCTAACCGCCGTGTTCTGATAAGACCACAAATATCTCAAGTAGGAACCAAAGCCACAATTACGTTTTTATTTATATGAACTTAAGAGGCCGTTGTGGCGCAGTGGCGTCATGCGTGTGACTGTAAACGTAACGGTTGTAAATTCCATTCCCACTCGGAGGAATGAATTGTTTAATATTTTCATTTCATCGCTCTGATAACAAGGCAAGGTGCAGAGTTGAGTTCCGCCAGTTAATACGCAATGCCACGAGATATGTGTGGGGTTTGGGGAACAGAAATATCTTTATGGGAATGGTGTCTTGACACTAGATTCAAAAGTAATACAGTGTGAAGCACTTTATACATATTTATATTTATTTATACTTTATAAACATTTACAGGTATACCAAGAAGGTGATATATTATACAATGAGGTGAAAGTGGAACCTTCTGAGATACTAATGTATGAACAAGACGAAGAACAACCTGAAGTTTTGTATGAAGAGGTGTATGAAATACAGGAGGTCTAATACTGTAGAACTTTGACTAACCAGACTAATTCTTGATGGCATTCGTATAACCAAATTAAAACTGGCGTGAAGTATTGACTCTTGCCACGGCGTTTCGCATTAGATGATGCCGGGCCCCGGCGCCCTAAATCTCCACCTTAGACCACTCCACTGGGTCGTGGGCGGCGGTAATCACTTACCATCAGGTGCCGAAAAATACCGAAAATCCGGATAATTGAAAGTAATATAATAATATTGAGTTACACCAACACATCAAAATTTTACTATGATAATTACTGAAACTATAACCAGTGTCAGTTTCGCTTCTCTATTTCTTCTCATATTTTGGTAATTTCTTTCCTTCTGTAAATGTTAAATGATTCTTTTTGTGTTTTCCTTGTGTAAATAAACTAGGACAATTTTTCCACTAAATTTGGAACTTTATTTTCTCCAAAAATATAAAATAATATTAAATAGCGTGTCTAACAGTAACCGCTATATAGTTTCATGCGAAAAAATAATGTATTGAATACATCGAGGATTGGTATTTTTTAGTCAGTTTTAAGCTGTATCTCTCATATAGCGGGGTAGATAGAGAGAACCTTGTGTTTAGGCACTCCATTCCCCGCGTATCGTCAAGTTTCCGAGATATTTCCAAAAGCTCGAATTTATCTGCGAGATGTTTTCAAAGATGCAGATATTATAACAATTGCTTCACAATTTCTATATTATAACATTCTATTTGTCCGACAAAATATAAAGTGTCATAGAAAAAATAGAGATTCACATACAATAGGAACGAGAAATAAAGATGTTTTCGCCTCCAAAGTCTATTTGAATAATTAATATTTGTGACTTATCTTTTTGAAATGAATATGAGAATAATTCAATTTTAAAGACACTCCATTCTCTAAGTATCGGTCAGTTTTCGACATATTTCATGTTGGTGGAACTCAACTCAGTGTTGTATCTTGTTTTGAAGAAATTACGAATTGCTCGAGTGGAAATCGAACCCACAAGTGTCGCGTTTACAGTCTCACAACGAGGCACGACGGTCTCTATAAATTATTTTGTTTGTATCATTTACATTTTTGGTTTAGTACAATGAAACGCGGTGTTAATCTCCACCGTTATATTAGTTATGTTAATAACATAGCTTGAGGTTTCTTTTAGTGTAGTTTAGTTTAAGGTTTTTTATTTTGTTGTTATTAGTGCAATAAGTTTTGTATGTTGGTACGGAAAATTAAACCTACATACTATTTATAAAGCGAAATAGCTTGTTTATTTTGTAGGCGCTAATCTCGGGGACTATTTATTAACAAAATTCATCAATCAAAAAAAGAAAACATTTCTCTGAGTGGGAATTGAACCCACAATCACACTTGGTTTTTCTACTAATTATGATATATATATATTGATGCCACCTTTATTTAATATTGTAAATAGTATTTTTTGTCCTTAAAGCCTTGTATAGATTAATTTAGTCATTTTCTGAAGGAATAAACATATATTGTAAGGAAAATGTGTTTTATTGAAGTTTTATTCGATTCCATCTCAGTTATTGTTTGGTTTTTGTAATTTTATTTAGTTTGGTAGGAATTGAATTTTGAATTTAGTTTATTTCTAAAACAAAAAAAAAGTTCTAAACTTTAATTATAAAAAACATTTTACTTTTAACACTTCTTTTATGTACTGATTATATTTGTTCAAAAATTTACATATGAAAAAAGAAAACTAAGTAAATTTAGATACTTTTCTATTATCTTTATTAGGATTATACATCTATATATATAAAAACAAATGTTTGTTCGCTATATACTCCAAAACGGCCGTGTCGATCGGCGTAGAATTTCAAGTTGTTCCCTGGCTTGCCGGGATGGTTATAGGCTAGATAGATCCGGAATCCAGAAATGCATTTTCTTTTATTTTACGTTTGTGTCGTGACGACGGGACGTGTTTTTTCCCGCTAAGCCAACAAGATGAAACTTCGACTGGTCCCTAAATTGAAATATACTTCATTTAAAAATAAAAGTACTGTAAACGCGACGGTTGTAGATTAATACGAAAGTGTCGTAATGAGTACGGAGTGTCTTAACAATATGTTCTCTCCGCATACCCTGCTAAAAAAGTTGGGAATCCATGTTTCTATATCATTTAATTTCTTTTAAATCCGTCATTATAAAACCTCTATTCTACCATTGTAAATTTGTATATATAAACATATAATATAAATGTATATTTTGACTATTCGCGACAAAAATCTATCAGTCATAGTATAAATATTAGCTTAACTTCTGTGATCGGACGAGAACCGGTGTGTTCAACGTGGTATGGACGTTGGCGATTCACTTTCTCAATACAAACTATAGAAGAGCACGTTAAGTGTCTACTACAAGTAGATTATTGTAAGAAATATGAATTATGTTTATATTTTAATATTTTACAAATTTTAATAAATAATAAAATATAACCATCGAAAAAAAAGAAAGAATTAAAGCAAAAACAAATGTTCTCTCCGGCGGGGAATCGAACCCCGGTCTCCCGCGTGACAGGCGGGGATACTTACCACTATACTACCGAAGATTGTGAAAACGATAGCAAAATAACATGAGTAAATATTCATTTAAAAGTCATAAGGCTGAGTTCTCCACTAATCGCGTTCGTCTGTAATAGAAAATGATAATATTAACAGACCCTTGTGGCATAGCACCACAGCATCAGACTGTAAATGCAAAGGTCATGGGTTCAATCCCATTCGGGAGAATGAAGTAATTCAATTTCATTTATTATTTAATTTTCTTTACTTTGAAGCAATTTAAATTTTTTTAGAACAATTAAGTACGTGTTTAAGTATAGTACTGAAATCGATTATCTTTTTAGTCTTATTCTCTATTTTGTAGTTAAAACTTTTAATAAATTTTTCAATATTATTTAAATAAACAAATCATTTTCTATACAATATAATATTATAATTATACGTTTTTTATTTAATTTTTTTTTTTTTGGAAAAGGAGTTGAGTACGTTGCCGAATTAATATACCTACACAAAATAAGGCATTATACCTTGCTAAATGATTTTTCGCTTAGCGATATATATATATATTATAGTTTTTAAATATTAGTTGTGACGTATCATGAGCTAGAAGTACTCGTATAATTAAACGAGGGAATTATAATTCAAAGCAGTCCTCATTATTAGCGAGTAAAGCCTAAAAAGAAAACGGCTTTGTAGTTTACGGCTCTCCATACGGTATAGCTCCGCGTATACCATAGGTAGCAAATGGTGCGAGGTCGTCGTCGGACGAGTTAGACAAGAAATATAGGAAGATAAATAGAAGAATTCAAGGAAGACATATTTGAAGAAGCCGCCAGCCTACTTTTATATTGAGGCGTAACATCTTGTTTTATTCGACGATCCCTGAGTTCCCCACACATCTGGAACCTATAGTGAACAGGGCGTCAGCAGCCCGTTCATTCGAGATCCGCTCGTCCGGTACGTAGACTATAGTTATAACCCTTTAATTTTGAGACTAGCTATTAAAAAATAGAAATAAAATCAAATATAAAATGTTAAAACCATTTATTTATAATAACAAAGTAAATAATTAGTGCGTAATAGGAAAATTTATATTTTTAGCTAATTTTATTTGTTATATTTTGAAAATGACATCTTTACATAGATCTTCTAAATTTATTTACAATACAAATAGATACACGAAATTACCTCAGATATTAATTTCATACAAATTGGAACTGTAGATTTTTGGGTAACATGACAAAGCGCGGTGTTGACCACTTAACGCCACCAATTAACACGCAATGTTTCGAAAATCGCCGGAAAGTAGGAAACGGAGAGTTTTAACAATAACACTGGGTTCCCCACTATAAATAGAGAAGCTAAATAAAATGGGAGAAATTGATGAGATGGATGGATTGATGACATGGATCTAGGATTCACTCACATGCAAAAACTAATATCGTTTAGATATTAAAATAACTACAATGTATGTGAAAATTTTGCATAATTCGGCTGAAATATAATAATAATAAGTTAAGGAACGCGAAATCGTACATTGTAATGTAAAAAAACTATACCATAAAATATTTTTCATAAAGATTTATGAAATTAATCTTTAAAAAAATTGTAATTTATTTCAATACATAAACATTTTTTTTCATTATTAAATATATAAAAATCATTAACGTCTAACTCTTGTCATTAATAAAAAAAATAAGTATTATATTTATTTACAAATATCCAGAATTAATTACTATATAATAAATTCATCATTTTATTTTCTTTTAAAAAATAGAAAAAATACTTTATCATTTTTTCAAAACAAAAGTATAAGAAAATATATATTTAAATTAAATTTAATAAAGCATTTATGATTAATCTATGAAAAGTGATGTCACAAGTGTCAAGATCTTTGATGCAAATAACAGATAGCACATCCATAAACACTTGTATGTAAATAGAAATTGAGTGGAAAAGGGTATTTTAGGCTCCTTCCGCCTAATATGCTATATGCGCGATACAGCCTAAAACTTAAAATATATATATTATATTTATAATTCAAATATATACATTTGTATTTGTGATGATTATACAACTTGTAAACTTTAAATTAGTTTTTCTGTTTTTATCACCTGCATTTTTAAAAAGTTACGTTATTTATTTTATATGTTTACATATATCTGAGATAATTTCTTCTTAATAATATCCACCTACATATACGAAATAAATCAAAATACCTCGTAACATTAACATGTTCTTATAACATAAAATATAAAATAAAATGTCAAGTTATATATGGTCAATAAATATTCAGTTTAAAATGACTGAATGATTTAATCTGTTGTCGTTGTTTATATAATTGTTTATCAACATAAACCATTGAAATGCTTTAATTCAGTTTAAACTGTGGAATAATTATATCAACATAAATTAAATGCAGAGTTATCATTTTTAAAATATAAATAAAATATTTAAAAATATCTCTTTAAATATTAAAATTATATAGCCTGGATTGAATTCCGTGGATCAACAATATCTTTAAAATTGGATCAAAATAGGGAACAGGGTGTTATAACACTGGATTCCCTCTTCCTCCTTGCTACATGCGGGTTCAGTCATTTATTTTCATTTATTTTTATATTTTATGTCATAAGAATGATATATTTTAATATTATTACACCATATATCATGACTGGCGTAGTCTCGTGTTTAGGGCCAAATTCCTTTTCTACTTTATTTATATAATTAAAGATATGAATAAGTATTTTTTTAAATGTCTTTTATATAATTTTTTTTTCCCAGGAATCGAATGCGCTTGTCCGATTTATTTTATCATTAATAGTTTTTAAATGGGGGCAGAAAATAGTTTTCGCGCCACTCGAAAAACACGACTTTAAAGTATATAAGGAGTGCGGCATCGCACTCCGTCTGCCATTCTTGCCAGACGGAGCGCGATACCGCGCTCCTTGATCAATCTTTGATTTCATCCATCAAGTCCATTCAAATCTTAAGTTAGCATCTCAACCCCAAAAATTACAAGAAAAAACAGACAAATTGTTGAAATATTGTAGTTTTCCACAATTTCAAAGATTCCCCCAAATATACATCCGTATGTAGAGACTACGTCAGTCACGTGACCCCGTGTTAATGTTTTTAGTTATTATTTCGGAATAACTCCAGCCTTCAACAATCTATCACTTTCCATTGGACTATAATATACATTTAAAATATATCCTGTTTAAGCACAAAATGACAGCCATTTTGTTAGTATCGTTTATATTTTTTTTATTTACTATTTAAGAGTGCAAATCGGATGGAAACTTACTTAAAAATCTGGAATACTAAATCGCTTTATGATATTGAGAGCCGAAAATTTTAAGCTAAACTCCCTTTAAACATCTAAAATAATCGATTGGACTATCCAAATATCAAATTTCAATGTTCCGTACAATATATTTGACTACTTAATTCGAAATTCGTATCTACGAGAATGGTTAAGATTTAGATTTTTTTTTCAAAATACGACTAAAAAATTCTGGGGCTAGCTTTCTTCTAGGATATAAAAAACTAATGACCGTTTCGTTTTGAGTTATTGCTATTATAGCACCTCGTTTGAGGTTTCCGGTACTACTTCAGTGTCTGCGGTATTCACTTACAACGTAACCTTAAAAATGCTTTAAACGATTATTATTAGTTAAGTAAAAGTGGTAATTTAATCTGATTCCGAATCAGATTCTCCCGTTTCCGATTCTTCAGAGTCCGAACTTGAGACCGGTTCGCATTTTATGAACTCAATTTCCTTTCTCTGTTCTGTTTTTCGGGGTCTTCCCCGTTTTTTCACAGTTTTCGCGGGGGAGTCCCCGTCGTCCATCACAGTCTTGACCATTTGGGATATACGCTTTAGGTGCTGTTGCTCGTGTCTTTGTAAATGATTGTTTAGGTATCTCTTTATTTTAAATTTCTTGCCGCACTGCTCGCACTCATGCTGATATTGGCTTTCATCCACCTCGACGTGCACCGAGTTATTGTGACGTCGCAAGTAATGAGCGTGGGCAAACTCTTTGTCACATTTTTCACATCTAATCTTGGGTTTATTTGGATGTACAATTTTTTTGTGTTTCTTCAAACGAACTGCCGAATGGAAGAATTTGTCGCACAAATCACATTTTACCTTTTTTTCGAAGGAGGTGTGCACTTGCATATGTTCTTTCAAGTATTGGTCGTTTTTGAACTCTTTTAGACATTCCGGACATGTCACTTTGGACTCTAGTGGAGGATGGATGTTAAGAATATGACGCTTCATGTGATGCCTCGACTTGAATGTCATCGGACAGAACACGCATGGGTGTCTCTCGACCTGCGAATGTTGGAAATGCAGGTGTCGATTCAAATTCAGGTGGCTTTTGTACAACTTCTGGCAAATTGGGCACTTATATTTGTCTTTGTCTGGTCTGTGGCAATTTTCGATGTGATATCTCAGTTTGTATGGAACTGCAAATTCTTTTCCACATTCTGGGCATTTTATTTCGGGCAGTGTGTTGGGATGGATGCGTTTCACATGCATGTGTAAAGCTCGCCGTGTCCGGAATTCTTGGAGGCAGAACTGACAGTAGCATTTCTCAGATTCGGAGTAATGTTTATTCATTCTATGCATGTACAGATAATGCTTATTTTTGAAAGTCTTGTCACAAATATCACATATCACTGCTGATTCTTCGGAGGAATGCACCCTCGTCGTATGAAGATAGAGATTTTGATAATTCTTAAACTCTTTGTTACATTTTTGGCAGATGTATCGCTTAGTTCTTTTCGGGAACATGACTGGTTTCCAAGTTGACAGGACCGATTCATACATAGCTCGTTGTTCTTCTGTGAGGGCTTCGCTTGTTACGGATACGAATTTAGTGGGCGGTCTGTTTGGTTGTGGACCCGGTCGTGGGATCATTTGTTCTGGAAGTGGCGGGGGTTCATACATGGGTTCTTCAGTTTTAGGCATAGAATAGTTTTGGGGCATGCTCGGCTGTGGATATTGTTCAACGGTGTTCGGTTCTAGAAAATGTCCTTCGATTTTGGGCGGAAAATCTTCCAATTTGGGTGGAAAATTTTCCATTTTCTGTTCTTGGTACATTCCCTCCTCCATGGGCTCTGCAAAAGATATTAAAATTAATTAATTCCAAGCAATTAATAATTTTTATCTTATAATTCTATCTTGTAATTTATTATTATATATCTCGTTTTGTTTAATGAGCCAAGCGATTCTCTGTTTCTTTATTCACTTAAAAACTTCTAAATATTTACTAGACTAATAGAACAATATCTTTGTATACTAATATTGTAAATATAAAAAATCGGATAAATTTACTGAAGCAATGTCTTAATTACTATCAGATATTTATAAACAGAGAGAAAAATGTCTCCTATAATAAACAAGCTTTTAAGTGTCACACAAGCAAAATTTTGCAGAGCTTTCGCTCGAGAAAACTAGTGATCAAGTGTAAAATAAATTTAAAAAATCATAGAAAGACTAAGGTCTTACTGTCGCCATGGACTATATTTTGTGTATGTTTTGGTATTTTGGTACAGAAAAGCATTACACATGTGTATTAATACTGAAAGGCATTTAGACATAAATAACGGACTCTTTCTATGCCCGCAATGTATTACGCATAGAGCAGGGTAGGCAGAGTAAATTTTTTTTTTTATGGGAGAGGACAAGGCAAACGAGCGTTCGGGTCACCTGATGGTAAGTGATCACCGTCGCCCACGACCCCATGCAACACCAGAGGAGCTACAGGTGCGTTGCCAGCCTTTAAGATGGAGATGAAGGGCAGAGTAATCTAGTTAGACACTTGTTTCCCATGCACGACCTTATTTTGGAAAGAATCCTTATCGCTTCACTTTTTCTTGAGGGTAAAGTGACAATAATGAATTACTTCAAGTTGTAATTGGATCTACAGCCATTCACACTCAGATGCTGTCTTATATTTAACATAAACCAAAAAGTAATTTATCATGATGGAAAAAACTCTATGGTCATTACCTATGTCTCTATGTCTGAACATTCTAAAATAAGAAACATCTTCTGAATAAAATGTAAATTTTTATCGATATTTAATTTTCTTGAGTAAGGATCGAACCCACAATCAGTCGCATTTCGTGCCTATGCGCCACGACTGGCTACCAACCATCTATATGTTCATATTAATACTATAAGGTTGAAAGTTTGTTTGGTTTGACTCGCTAATCTCCAAAAGTACTTGTACACCTATCCAGAGTCTTCGCACAGTGAGAAGACGTCTCTTAATCACTCTCCCTCTCTACGTAAGCCCCCAACGATTCGAACGGCTCTTTGTTGTATACTTCAACTTAGCCTTGCATTCCAGATGATCGCGATAATTACATTCGAAACTCTTAAGGCTCAATGCGCTGATATTAGGCGCGGCTTTAAGATTATTGTGGGAAACTGATGATACGACAAATGGGTCTTCTTAGCGGTTAACACGCAATTTTATATTTTCCAAACATCTATACTTTTTTACAAAGATTTTAAACTTTAAGAATTTGTTTGATTAAACACGCTAATCTCCTGAACTATTCGTAGGAATTGAAAAAAATATTATTGTTCTTAGATAGTCCATTTACAGCGGTGTTAAAATAAAAAAGAAAACCAGGTCTAATTCGTTAATTTAGCACTAGATCTGTGTGTCTTATTTGCTGTTAGTTATACCTTACAACAACAACCTTGGGATTCCTAATGAAACCGCAATATGCGACATTACTTACGACTTCGGGTCATAGTTGCATAGCGTGTAACTGTAACCGCGACGGTTGTGGATATTTTTTACGGGAGATTCAAAAAATTTTTTTTTAAATTTTGTATATGTTTTTTTAGCTTCACACATGCTGCATATGCCACGGTAGGCAAATGGAGCCTAGTGTCAAGATACGAAACTTTCCACGCACTAGTGTCAATACATTGCGTGTTGAAAGGCGCAATTTATCGCCGCGCTTTGTTTCTGGTAACAAAAGGAAATGAAAATAATTAATTCATACGATTAAACTACCATTAATTTATTCCAAAACAATATTAGTAATAAATGGCCACAAAAATTTCATTAATTGTTTCAAAATCTATCAAAGCCAGCTGTACCCACGAAAAATCATGACTCATTGTCACATTCCCGGGACCTGAATTGAGTGCTGTAAAGAACTAATCAAGAGTGAGGGACCAGCGTAAGAAAAGAACAATCCGCCTAATTGTAGCAGTATAATGCAGATTAGACAATCTTCTTCTACTATTTTCCACTTTGGTGCCCTTGCCTTGCCTGATCACAACAGTGAAGAAATGAAAAGATCAAACATTTCATTTCCCCGAGAGGGAATTGAACCAAGAACTGTCGCCTTATGCCCTTAATTTACTTGCATTTTTTTTTTGGTTAATTACAATGTTACTGTGAAGTTACACAACTATAATTATGGACATATTTCATTTAATTTTCAAGTCATTAACATTTTTTTATTTTTTTAAATACATTTTTTTTATATTATTACAAAGTGGATTCCAACTAGTCATGGATATTAATAGTTATCATAACACTGCTCCAGTAGGCATAAGGTATTAAGACCCAGCACTTAATAAACAGTGTTTTGAATCCATGCAGAGTATACTAAAGTGCCTCAGCTCTAGGAAAAGCTTTTGTAATTTGTTAATGACATTTCTGAGAAAATGATAAAAATCTATGAATGAATGTATTTTAAAGTGTTTTAATAAATTAAATGTCAACGCAATATAAACAATCCAACTATAGGCAGACATTGTATTTTCTTTAAGCAAGCCATTGGGTCCACCTCATGCTCTTCTCACTCACTAAGATTAAAATCATTTGTAGACCATATTTTTGCTGCTGCAGACTACTTTTTGGGAAACATCGCCCTAGACAGAATCTAACTCATCACATTTCCATGACAGATTGGAACTTAACTGTTCCTGGGATTACAGTGTTTAACCAAACTTACTCTTTTATCATGGAAATAGTACTAATATGCATTATATTATACATATAATAATGACATGTTAAACAGTTTACAGGTTGTAATAATGTGAAATATTTGTTTACTTTTAAATACTTACATGTAGAATTACTTACATTGTTGATAAAATAAGTAAAAATATTTACATTGCCTTTTTATTATGATACACAAATACACAAAAAAATTGTCAATAAAAACACGATTTTTTTGTAAATGACAATGTAACTAAACTGCGATATTTTACTAAATGCAAATAAAAATAACTTTAAATATAAGAAATAATTAGATTCCGTTGTAGATAAAAGCTGTAATTTAATAAATATGTTGAGACAATTACGAACTTGTACAACAAGACTTAAGTTTTCGACTTAAATATATATACATATATTATACGTTCCCATCAAAACTTTAAAATGGAATGTAAAAACACATATTTACTTACTTTTTTAGTAAAAACAATATTCCCCAAATTTATAATTCACTAGAACACGTCATAACATTATAAAATACACAATTCAACAATAAAAAATATTCTTTGCAGATAATATGGCATTACGCCTCGAGCGATTATACATCAACATGGCGTATCTACAAACTTAAACATATATTTAATATAATAACAATAAAGAAATAATAATTAATTAATTACTTGTTAAATCTGAATAAAAATTGTGTTAATTATTTTAGTATTTAATAAAAATTCACGGCGAAACAGCCAACGAAAAATTGTTTGACAATTGACATTTACGAATTACGACCATAGATACGTAATATAATATTTGTGTGACCTTCAGCTTACCAGAGACTATATAATAAAATAAGTTTTTACAATACTAATTAAACAAACGAAAATATGTATACTAAATTTGGTTAACATATTCTTACAAATTACTATACGTTAAAATTACAAAATCTTAATTATATTATATGTAAGAATAACAATATTATATAATAATATATATACTTAGTTTATTACATTCATTATAGAAAATACTAAGATGATAGCATAAATAATTATAAAATAAATATAATAACCATTCATATTTTTTGACTTAGCAAATTATACAATATTTAATTTATTGTTACAATGAATTACAATCTTTAATTACAAGACCACGTGTATCCCCGCTTAAAATAGTCGCGAGATACCTCTTGTTTTTAAAATTACTTTCACAGTTTGGTATTAAAAAATGCGTGAAATAGTGCACTTGCAGGCGGGACAATGTGGAAACCAAATTGGATCTAAGGTATGGAAAAGAAACTATTGAAAATATTTCGTTACATCTAAATAGAAATGGCAAATCTATTTATAATGTTCTGCTCTAAATATCTTGATGAGATCACGGTCCATTGCTTCTTTGAGATGTAAAAATTTAATTAAATTGAAATTCATATGTTATATGTTGTATTTAATTTATTTAATCAATTAATAATTCTTTAAAATAATATATTGAAATTATTGGTTAATTATATAACGTCTCAAAATATTATAAATACAATTATTTCTTGAATATTGATAGACTTCGCTACAATTGAGTATTAGTTAAAAAAATATAAATCAAAGAAAAGGGTAAGTATTTAAAGTTTAGAACCGGCCAGATAGCGCAGTGCCCGTGTCTCAGGCCTAGCGGCGTCAGGGTATCATTGCACACGGGCGCCACACGAGCTATCCACGCAGCACTCAACTTTCGTTCCGGAGCATTCTCAACTCAACGCCGCGCTTTCTGTTGTGACGAGAATGAGCAAATAGCAACATTTCATTCCTCTGGGATAACAACATTTCGTTCCTCTGAGAATCGAACCCACTACCGTTGCCTTTAGTCAAAAGCTGCGGTGGTTTTGTTATTTTTCTTAATAGCTACACATCCTATCCCGCACATAGTAAGGTAGATAGAGGGAACCTGTGAACTTAATGTTAAGACACTCACACACTACTCCCATTAAGACACTTCCGTTCCTCTTTATTCGCTCGTAATCAGAATGAGATAATGAAAATATTAATTTACTTTCATTTAATGGGAGTCGTATCCACCACCTGTCTCGTTTATAGTCACATGTTTCGAATTTCTCAAATAAAATTAAATGATATAATTGGTTAGTTCTGACTAATTATTCAATAGTTAGTTTAATACTTATGATCTTATCTTAATGTAGGAAATGTAACCTGCACTACTGCACCACGGTGATATCGATTTTCATTGCATGATAGCAAAATAATTTATATAAGATAAATTTAAACAATCATTCTACGAATAAACATTACATATTAGTCACAATAATTCTTATTATATAATATTTATGCACTAACCATTGATTATAATAAAACTACATAGCCTCTTTTATAATTATATTAAAGTTAAATGATTAATGCTACGGAAGTAAGCAAACTGACAGAAAGATCATATATTAGAAGGAATCAGGCAATAATTATGTATTAAAAACGAAACGATCATTAATTGCTGTTGAATTTTTCCACACAATGTTTTCTATCCATCCAAGGAAACTGGCGATGCGGGTGTAGATGCTGGGCGTATTTGGCTTGGCACATCCGAAGCCAAAAGAGGTTATTCCAATTATATGGTACTGATACCAATATGGCCATGCAGGAAGATGGTACAGTGGTATCTGCTTTTGGAGAGGACCACCTGAGTCACCCTGGAAAGATAATTGATTATTAGAAGTCACAGTTATAAGAACAGCTGAACAGATTTTCTTGAATCATGGCTAAGAATATTCTTAATTAACATTTGACAAGTAAGAATAATCGGTTTATCCATTTGGATGCTACAAAGACACAGATACGTGGTTACAACGCCCCTCTGTTTACGTTTATGAATCAATTTGGTGTATCTGTCTATCTGTTAAGATTATATTTCTTCAGGTCACGTAGAGGTATCAAACTGCAATTAATATCAAATATCCAGGTCTACAATCTCTTGGTTATCACAGAAAAAAATTAGAAATTTATAATTCAAATTTATTAAATGTTGCATTCAACACGGTAACTAAGATGATTATGACGATATTGTTAAGGTTAAGACCTTTTTAAAATATTGCAAATTAAGTACTGCACTGCGTTATAACTGCGCTTTGTGTCCTTATCAGAACAAAGAAATAAAAATATTTCATTCCCCTAAATGGCAATCGATCATACAAGCCGTCGCGTTTAAAGTGAAACAATAATCGTCACCTGACACGTGTCTATCCCTCCAGTCTTTTCTCCAGCACATAACTGATGTCTTAGGAAGCCTTCCCAATTTCTGTACCGTTTCATTTTCAACGTTTCGTTGCATTCGTCGTAATCTATTATTGTTATTTCTGCCTTTTGGAGTACTGGTGACACTTCCCGAGTTCCTGCAAGTTTTATTCTTTTTCTCAAGTGCCATTCCACAAATAGGAAGACAAACGAAATTTTAATAAAATTTATTATATAATAAATTTTAACTTGCGTCTGGTTTGCATGAGACCAAAATTTGGCGCAAAGTGGAGAACGAAATATCTTAACACTAGGTTCCTTTTGCCTACCCTGCTGAGCCATACATCGTGAAGCAGGGTAGGCAAAAGGAATTTTTATTTGGAACTTACGTCTCTCATTTTCCGTTCCATCGCTCTGACCAACTAGCGATATATTTTTGTTGACTACGTCGAAATTATATATACTTATTTAAGTTGTTAGCATCCCTTTAGGGATTTTTATTACAGATTTTCGCTACGCGATTGTCATCGGCCGACTTGTAACTGTGTGACTAAACGATAAAATATACGAAACTGAGTTTTGCCCACTCTTCACTGAACTCATATAACATTCATACATGTAGCCCTTGGTGTAGAAATGCGTGTTTTTAAGTTTTTCTATACGATAGTTTATCTATACAATTATATTACGTACCACTCTCCACAATTCCCCAGCCAGTTAACTTCCCAGTGTCTGGATTATCAAATTTAGTCCAAAGACACGCTGGATGAACTTCCCACTTGAAACTAACTTTGTCTTCTAGTTCTACGAGGGCAATATCATAGTACTGACGAGGCGGCTTGTAACGATCGTGAGAAATGAATTTGAGGATCTTAGCATCAAATGCCTTCTCCCCCTTGAATTAAAATATATATATATATTAAAATTTGATAGTTTTTTTTAATATAAATTTTTGCAAAATGTAGCGCAAATGTAGTTTTCCACCACTACGCATGCATGTAAGTGAGTATGGAGTGTTGTAGGTACTTTTAACAAAAGGTTCTCTGTGCAGTGATAGCGTGCAATAAATTAGTTTTAGTATACTACTACTAGAACATGTTTATTCAAAAAAATAATTTTATTAAAATAAAACAATTTCCAACATACGTCCGCAATTCTTGTACTTCCAAGTCTGACAATCTTGGGGTGTAAGTCGATGACAGTTTTGTCAGTGCTTGATACTTTGGAGCAATGCGCGGCCGTCACCACAAACTTCTCGCTTATTAAAGATCCTCCACACTTAAAAATCCAAGTACCAGTTTTCGCTTTCCAACCGAGAGCACCCTGGAATATATGAAACATGTAATTCAATGTCATTCTCACTCATTGGGTCTAGAGTAGGTCTCATTTGTCAGCGTAGAAAGGGAGGGAGGGGCCAGGTTGGCCCGTACCTACTCGATTATAGTTAGCGTCTGACCAAAAGAAGGTTTTCAGATGAAACCAAAGCCGAGCCTTCGACTTTAGTCGTGGTTCTGGCTGAAACCGCAATCGAATCTTTTAATATATAGGATAGTTAAAGACAAACTGAATAGGTCAATAGAGGTGGTCATTATCTACTATTCTTACCCTATATTGTATGGTCCGCCAATAGTGACTAAGACCCACAATCATAAACTAACTTTACTGTGCAGCGCGACGGTTGTCTCAAGGCGTTAGTTCATTAGTGGGATAATTCGGATAGTTATCATTCGTAGAAAAATACTAAAAATATATATACGTTTAAAAGATATGTTACCATATGTGGATATTCTCCTATGAAAGCGTTGTATCCCCCGATTAGCCCATACCACGGATGTTTCGACACTTCACCTATTGAAATATAAAAAATATATACATTTTAATTTTTTTTTTGAGCGTCACTATATATTTCGCAAAAGGGTAGGCAGAGATCCTGTCGTTCGACGGTCGCAAGCTGAGGTTCGAATCCTGCAGGGGACGCACTTACCTGCGTCGGTATCCTCTCAAGCAGCCACGTAGTGTTTGCCAATATTTCAGGGTTAGAGTACACACTTCCCTAACCACCCCGGTGTTGCTGTAAAATCATCATCATCATCATCAAATAGGGCTATATATACAGCATTATCCTCAAGTTCGAAAAAAAAATTAAAGATCAGAGATCAAAGAGTGAGAATCTTTATATACTATCCGTTATACGAAAAAAAATACATACAGTTTGCTCACTTACATTGTATGCTTCTAGATATGTGCATTTGTTGTTTTCT
>JBAIZZ010000093.1:101867-125496 GCA_037355905.1 Heliconius aoede | reverse complement strand
TTTCGCATTAGGTAATGCCGGGCCCCGGTGCCCTTCATCTCCACCTTAAAGGCTGGCAACGCACCTGTGGCTCCTCTGGTGTTGCATGGGGTCGTGGGCGGCGGTGATCACTTACCATCAGGTGACCCGAACGCTCGTTTGCCTTGTCCTCTCCCATAAAAAAAAAAAAAAAGAATAAACATTAAATTTTAGTCACAATAATTCTTATTATATTTATGCACTAACCATTGATTATAATAAAACTAAATAGCCTCTTTTATAATTATATTAAAGTAAAACGATTAATGCTACGGAAGTAAGCAAACTGAAAGAAAGATCATATATTAGAAGGAATTGGGCAATAATTATGTATTAAAAACGAAACGATCATTAATAGCTGTTGAATTTTTCCACACAATGTTTTCTATCCATCCAAGGAAACTGGCGATGCGGGTGTAGATGCTGGGCGTATTTGGCTTGGCACATCCGAAGCCAAAAGAGGTTATCCCAATTATATGGTACTGATACCAATATGGCCATGCAGGAAGATGGTATAGTGGTATCTGCTTTTGGAGAGGACCACCTGAGTCACCCTGGAAAGATAATTGATTATTATAAGCCACAGTTATTCTAATAACAAGCTGAACCGATTTTCTTGAATTATGGCTAAGAATATTCTTAATTAACATTTGACTAGTTAGAATAATCGGTTCATCCATTTGGATGCTACAAAGACACAGATACGTGGTTACAACGCCCCTCTGTTTTCGTTTATGAATCAATTTGGTGTATCTGTCTATCTGTTAAGATTATATTTCTCCAGGTCACGTAGAGGTGTCAAGCTGCAATTAATATCTAATATCCAGGTCTACAATCTCTTGGTTATCACAGAAAAAAATTAGAAATTTATAATTCAAATTTATTAAATGTTGCATTCAACACGGTAACTAAGATGATTCTGACGATAGTGCAAAGGTTAAGACCTTTTTAAAATATTGTAAATTAAGTGGGCTGCGCCCACTGCTCTGCGCTGTAACTGCGCTTTGTGTCCTTATCAGAACAAAGAAATAAAAATATTTCATTCCCCCGAATGGCAATCGATCATACAAGCCGTCGCGTTTAAAGTCAAACAATGATCGTCACCTGACACGTATCTATCCCTCCAGTCTTTTCTCCAGCACATAACTGATGTCTTAGGAAGCCTTCCCAATTTCTGTACCGTTTCATTTTCAACGTTTCGTTGCATTCGTCGTAATCTATTATTGTTATTTCTGCCTTTTGGAGTACTGGCGACACTTCCCGAGTTCCTGCAAGTTTTATTCTTTTTCTCAAGTGCCATTCCACAAATAGGAAGACAAACGACATTTTAATAAAATTTAATATATAATAAATTTTAACTTGCGTCTGGTTTGCATGAGACCAAAATTTGGCGCAAAGTGGAGAACGAAATATCTTAACACTAGGTTCCTTTTGCCTACCCTGCTGCGCGATACATCGTGAAGTAGGGTAGGGAAGCGCTCTGACCAACTAGCGATATATTTTTGACGACTACGTCGAAATTATATATACTTATGTAAGTTGTTAGCATCCCTATAGGGATTTTTTTTTTTACAGATTTTCACTACGCGACTTGTAACTAAACGATAAAATATAAGAAAGTGAGTTTTGCCCACTCTTCACTGAACTCATATAACATTCATACATGTAGCCCTTGGTGTAGAAATGCGTGTTTTTAAGTTTTTCTATACGATAGTTTATCTATACAATTATATTACGTACCACTCTCCACAATTCCCCAGCCAGTTAACTTCCCAGTGTCTGGATTATCAAATTTAGTCCAAAGACACGCTGGATGAACTTCCCACTTGAAACTAACTTTGTCTTCTAGCTCTACGAGGGCAATATCATAGTACTGACGAGGCGGCTTGTAACGATCGTGTGAAATGAATTTGAGGATCTTAGCATCAAATGCCTTCTCCCCCTTGAATTAAAAAATATATATATTGATTAAAATTTGATAGTTTTATTTTTTATATAAATTTTTGCAAAATGTAGCGCAAGTGTAGTTTTCCACCACTACGCATGCATGTAAGTGAGTATGGAGTGTTGTAGGTACTTTTAACAAAAGGTTCTCTGTGCAGTGATAGCGTGCAAAAAAATAGTTTTAGTAGACTACTACTAGAACATATTTATTCAAAAAAATAATTTTATTAAAATAAAACAATTTCCAACTTACGTCCGCAATTCTTGTACTTCCAAGTCTGACAATCTTGGGGTGTAAGTCGATGACAGTTTTGTCAGTGCTTGATACTTTGGAGCAATGCGCGGCCGTCACCACAAACTTCTCGCTTATTAAAGATCCTCCACACTTAAAAATCCAAGTACCAGTTTTCGCTTTCCAACCGAGAGCACCCTGGAATATATGAAACATGTAATTCAATGTTATTCTCACTCATTTGGTCTGGAGTAGGTCTCATTTGTCAGCGTAGAAAGGGAGAGGGCCAGGTTAGCCCGTACCTACTCGATTATAGTTAGCGTCTGACCAAAAGAAGGTTTTCAGATGAAACCAAAGCCGAGCCTTCGACTTTAGTCGTGGTTCTGGCTGAAACCGCAATCGAATCTTTTTAATATATAGGATAGTTAAAGACAAACTGAATAGGTCAATAGAGGTGGTCATTATCTACTATTTTTACCCTATATTGTATGGTCCGCCAATAGTGACTAAGACCCACAATCATAAACTAACTTTACTGTGCAGCGCGACGGTTGTCTCAAGGTGTTAGTTCATTAGTGGGATAATTCGGATAGTTATCATTCGTGGAAAAATACAAAAAATATATATACGTTTAAAAGATATGTTACCATATGTGGATATTCTCCTATGAAGGCGTTGTATCCCCCGATTAGCCCATACCACGGGTGTTTCGACACTTCACCTATTGAAATATAAAAAATATATACATTTTAATTTTTTTTTGAGCGTCACTATATATTTCGCAAAAGGGTAGGCAGAGATCCTGTCGTTCGACGGTCGCAAGCTGACGTTCGAATCCTGCAGGGGACGCCCTTACTTGCGTCGGTATCCTCTCAAGCAGCCACGTAGTGCTTGCCAATATTTCAGGGTTAGAGTACACACTTCCCTAACCACCCCGGTGTTGCTGTAAAATCATCATCATCATCATCAAATAGGGCTTACAGCATTATCCTCAAGTTCGAAAAAAAATAAACATCAAAGATCAAAGAGTGAGAATCTTTATATACTATCCGTTATACGACAAAAAAATACATACAGTTCGCTCACTTACATTGTATGCTTCTAGATATGTGCATTTGTTGTTTTCTTAACATCCAAATGTATTCCAAACATTCTGAAATAAATTAAAAAATAATAAGATAATAATGCTTACCTGCCTGCCCAAAAATCTAGAAAAAAAAGTTACACCTATAATATATTATTATATATTAATATTATAAATCTATATGTATTAGCTGAGAGCTGTTTAGATCCAATAGTTTGATCCCAATTGAAAGATATTTAACCGACCTCTTTTATCGAAAAGGAGGGGGTTCTATTTTTGTTAAAAATTTTAAATATGTAAAGAGCGAAAAAAGAAAATATGTATTTTAAATATGTAAATATGTAATTAATAAATTAACTAAATTTAGATATGTTTTTGTGTAAAATATTCCATTCGTCGAGGCAGGCTATAGGCTGCTGTCAGAGTTACCTCCCGCACGCAGAATGTGTCATACATTGCGAGTAGTTATTTCTATTTGAGCACGAGGGCGATCTGTATTATAGTGAATAATAGCGAAAGTATATTTTATAGGTAGCTTGTACTCGTGGCCTATCGTGGCGCAAGTGCCCAAACGTGTGACTTTAAACGCGACAGATTGTGGGTTCGATTCCCACTCGAGGAAATGATTTATTTAATATTTTAATTTGTTCGCTCTGGTATTAAGGCAAAGCGCGTAATTCCGCAACTCAATACGCAATAATCAATATACCAGAAAATGGAGAACGGAGTGTGTTAACTCTTAACACTTCTCTGCCTACCCTGATACCGGCGTGCGAGCGAGCGTGAAGCTGAAAAAAAGCTACTTACTAATTTCGCTTATACGACGTCCTGGTGAACTAAAATCGGGCATTTCAGAAGTGGTCCCATTGCATATGTCGTCAGAAAAGGTCACCTTAACTTCATTGTAAATGTTCTGTATTAAATTTACAATTATTCACATTATTCGCGACATAAATCGCCATTAAAAATATTTTTTTATTTTCGTGCTGTATTGTTGTACCCTGCATATAGCAGAATAGACATAATGATCCTTGAAGCCTAGTGTCCATTCCCCATTAATTCGTAAGTTCAATTCCCAACCGAGGACACTATTCCACTGCATCACTACTGCGATGAAAATTAATATAATAGAAAAATAGAAATGAACTCCTTATTACTTTACCGTTTCTTTGTTATAGTCCAGTGATGTGACTTTTGAAACACAACCTGAAATAAAATTATGATAAAAATAGTTGTATAGATAATAATTGAATTGAAATTAAAGACCCTCGACATAAAAAAAAACAAACAATATGCAATAATGGCTAAGAACAATCTCAAAGAAAAATAAATTAAAATCAGTTGTTTCATTTCAATCAGTTTGGGAGTTACGATGCCCCAGACAGACAAACAGATGCACGTACACAGAAACTAACAACAATTTATGCAATTGGATAATTTTTTAAAGTTTTTTTATGACGGAACTCAACGAATTTTCTTGACAAACACTTTAAAGGGCTAAACTACAGTTAGTAGTATATTAAAAATAAGTAAAATATAATTTACCCAATATAATAATGTAATATGTAAAATTAATCATTATGTTTAACTTTGACGTTTAAGCGTCTAATATTGTACAAAATACAGATAAGTGAGTGCTATCTTTGACTTTTGACCCCGCGTGGTTTCGCCTGCTTCTTTCTATTTAACACTAGCGACCCGCTCGATGCTTTGCCTGCTTTAACTACTGAATTATTTATTTAATAGGTATAGGAATAACGTTCCTGTTTTAATTTTTTACATATTATGTTGTTTTAATTTATATAAATTAATATATAATTTATATAAAATTATTTATATAAATAACATCCATTAAATGTATATACATAATAATGTATGTTTGTATAAAATTACATTTGATTGATATCATATATTTTGATTTTAAAATAAAAAAAAAATTTTGCTCTACTTTGTGCGGGATAAAGCGTGAAGCTGATTTAATTTAATTTTATTTAATTTTATTTCTAAGTTCTGGGAGATAATTTCCGACGAGCATGGCATCGATCCTACCGGACGGTATGTTGGCGACAGTGAGTTACAACTGGAAAGGATTCAAGTCTACTACAATGAAGCTGCTGATGGTAAGTATAGAATTTTTGTTCAACTTTTGCTTTAAATTATTGTTATATGACAGCCAAGTTATAGAAAAACTTTACATAAACCATAGTTTTTGTGCTTGTCTGACGTATAAACCACGTTATCGTAAAATTTTATAAAAATCCGCTTCGCAAATTTTGCTTGAAAATGGAACAAATGTGTATCCTCACAAACTTTCACATTTATATTATTGAAATTTTCAGCATTTTCCTTATTATTATTTATCAGGCAGTAGATTCGTTCCCCGCGCTGTGCTCGTGGACCTGGAGCCAGGGACCATGGATGCCATCCGATCATCTTCCTATGGGCAGCTCTTCAGACCTGACAACTATGTTTTCGGACAGAGTGGAGCTGGTAAGTTATATGCCAAAAGTTGTCTCGACTTGATGTCTATAGTATAGTAAAATGGCATAAATGTTATTCACCCATTTTAATTGAAAAGAAACAATTTTGTTTCAATTTGTTGTAATTCGTACACAAGTCCATCAATAATGATAAACGTATCATAAAAAACTCACATGAACATGGATATATCTAAGCCATACGTTCTTATGAAAAGAAACTTCATAAGAACGTATGGCTTATTTATATCCAAGAAGTGCAGGTTCAAGTCCCGGTCCGTTCAAAATTTTGTACGCATTCTAAGAAAATTGTTTTGTATAATTTTCACACATATGTAGATAGATACAGGTATAGAGAATAAATACGTGATAAAATATAACATTCAAATACATTTTAGGTAATAATTGGGCTAAAGGTCACTACACAGAAGGTGCTGAGCTCGTTGAAGCAGTGATGGACGTGGTCAGAAAGGAGGCCGAGCCTTGTGACTGCTTGCAAGGTGAAAACATATTTATATTCACGTGGTAACCTCCTATGTAGCCGTATGTGTGTGTAGGCAGACGAAACCTAGTGCTTCGACACTCCGTTCCCCACCCACCGCCGAATTTTTGAGACATTTTGTGTTGGTTGTCGGGACTCAACCCTGCCATTTGTGCTATTATTAGAGCGAGGAAATAAAAACCATTTATTTTCACCGAGTGGGTATCGAACCTACAACTTTTGCTTCAATATTGGGATTTATTTACATTGTCCAACTCCAACAATATCACATACATGCAGTTCAAACTAATAACCTTCTTTTTTGAAGTTGGTAAGCATTGTTGTAGATTACATTTTTTTCAGGATTCCAATTAACCCACTCTCTTGGTGGAGGAACTGGATCTGGTTTGGGGACGCTACTCCTGAGTAAGCTCCGAGAGGAATATCCTGATCGTATCGTAAATACATTTAGTGTTACGCCTTCTCCAAAGGTAGGTAATACTCTGAAAATAGGTAAAGATGATTGATTGATGATGATGATTTTAGGATTATCTCTTACTTTTGAAAGTCTAACTTAAAAGAGACGTACCAATTTCATAATTGTAGATTGAAAGAGACAACAAAATTTGCAAACTTTAATTTGTAGGCGTATAAGTATACTCATTTTATATCAAAATTACTGTATGCCGTGTTATCTCGGCTTAGAATAGGATCACCCAGGTACTGTCGATGTCGTTAGAGACGAATAAAGTACGTGATGTTGAGTCACGTCACCAGTAATGGCAACACACATGGGCAGACTCGACCGGGTAAATACCAGCCCCAGCATTTAAAACCGGCGTGACGTAGTGGCTCTTGCCACTGCTTTTCGCATTAGGTAATGCCGAGCCCCGGCGCCCTACATCTCCACCGTAAAGGCCGGCAACGAACCTGTGGCTCCTTTGGATTTGCACGGGGTCGCGGGCGGCGGTGATCACTTACCATCAGGTGACTCGAACGCTCGCTTGCCTTGCCCTCTCCCATAAAAAAAATACAATATTCTGGAAATTTTGCAAGTGGTGAACTAACAGTACAAATAAATTAAAAAAATTGAAAAAATTAAAATTTATAGATTTATGTAATGACATAAGTTTATATTAATAATTCCTACATGGATTCTGTTATTTTTTGAGGTATGGAAGCATAAAAAACAAAATTTTTCTTTCGTCAGGTGTCAGACACTGTGGTAGAGCCATACAATGCAACTCTGTCCGTACACCAGCTTGTTGAAAACACTGATGAGACGTTCTGTATAGACAATGAGGCGCTCTACGACATCTGTTTCAGGACACTCCGTCTTGCGTCACCCACATATGGAGATTTGAATCACTTAGTTTCGGTTAGTAAATAAAAAATCTATATTTATTATGTCGTAGTTATGAAATTAAAATGCTACTGAATAATTATGATAAAAATAAATATACTAGATTAACTATAAAATGAAATAATTTGTGAGTAAATCAGCGAATAATAAATAAATCCATCATTACTTATTACTTGTCCTAACCCTTAAAAAAATCAACAATAAATTAGTGAAACGGAAAATAAAAAAATAATATATATGAATTTTTTCACTCAAAGATTCCGTCACTTTTTCTCACATATTTATGAACTCGTTACTCAAATATTTATGAACGTAGAGCTGAGTGGTAGAAAGGTCACGTAACAATCATGAGATCCCCCATAGGCTGAGGTAATGAAGTATGCAGAGACTAGCGTTTGGCGCTCCATTCTCACTGAAAAAAAAAAGAATTTATGTATAAGCAAACAATTTATACCACAAACTAAATGAAACTTTTAATCTCTAGCTAACAATGTCAGGAGTGACCACGTGTCTCCGGTTCCCGGGACAACTGAACGCTGATTTGAGAAAGCTCGCGGTCAACATGGTGCCTTTCCCGAGGCTACACTTCTTTATGCCTGGTGAGTGAAAAGAGATCCCGCCTCGTTCCTTGCGGTTCTTCTCTGCCGGTAACCTTTGTGAACCCGAGATAAACTAATTGACATTCAAGAAATTAAGCATTTATAATCAAATTTATTTTCATTAAAATTTGGTTTTGATTTAATGAGTTGTTTTCCTTTCTTTGCTCGCTACTGAAAGAAATCACGGCGCTGAGTTCCATCAGGCAGGCAGGTGCGTGGGTAACGGAGTCTCTTAACACTGGGTTCCATCTGCTTACTCTGCTATCTGGTCCGATGCTGATACAATTTTCTCTTTTCAGTATCATTAAGTATTATTCAGCTTATAACATATTTTTTATAATTGTATGAATTACTATTACCTATTTTCAGGATTCGCTCCTCTTACAGCGCGGAATAGTCAAGGGTACAGAGCACTGACAGTGGCGGAACTGACACAACAGGTTTTTTTTTTACTTTTCTGCCCTAATTTTTAATAGTAACAAATTCTAGGATAGGCACGGCCTACTTGGTCCCTCCTTTTCTTACACCTATGGAAGATCTCTAAAATAAGCGGAAAATGGTAAATGGAGAGTCTTAACACTAAGATCACAAAGTCTGATTGTAAACGCGACGGGTTGTGGGTTCGATCTCCACTCGAGAAGATGAAATATTTATTTAAATATATTTGTATTCAATTTATTCGCTCTGGTGTCGAGGCAGAGCGCGGCGTTCAGTACCGCCACTATGTAGATTTCAATTACAATACGCAATGCTTCCAGAATTCGGGGGTAAGTGGGGAACGGAGTGTCTTAACACTAGGTCTCTCTGCTCACCCTGCTGTGTGGGGGATGCAGCGTGAAGCTGATTTGATTTGATGTCATTTTTTAACAAACACTGAATTACATACTGTTTAAAACGTGCACTTACAGATTACAACTTTAAACTTTTAATGTGAATAAGTTTTATTTTTTATGGGCACAATATGGATGAGATTTTGGGCCTGATTCCATCTCGGGGGAACGGAATATTTTATATTTTAATTCTCTCGCTCTGGTAACCAGGAAAAGCGTGGTGTTGAGTTCCGCCTCGTAACACGCAATTAGTCGGTGCAAGAAGTCGGAAGTATCTTATTGTAGAACGGAGTGTCTAAACTTAGATTGCTATATTCCCATTGCTTACTCTGCTAAGTGTGGGATACAGCTTAGACAAGTTATATTTCAAATATCTTTTTCTGATTTCTATTATCATTTTTAGATTTTCTCTCATAATTATGTAGCATATTTATGTTATTACAGATGTTCAGTCCAGTGAATATGATGGCGGCGTGCGATCCTCGACACGGCAGATACTTGACGGTGGCCGCGATATTTAGAGGACGGATGTCCATGAAGGAGGTCGATGAGCAAATGCTGAGTGTCCAGGATAAGAATAGCAGGTAGGTGGTACTGGGGTTCGATTTGAAGAAGAGGCTTACTTTTAAGTGAGGTTAACAGAAGCTAAGCTTTGCTGAAACACTGATCCTGACTTTCACGTCCAAATTCGAGACAATACGCGGTGATCAGCGAACTCAAGACCGTGGATTGTGAAATAAAAATATTTATGTCGATTGGCGAAAATAAACGCCGCGCTTTATCTTGCCTGAGAGACAAATACTAAAATTTCACAAGTGAAATCGATCTCACAGCCATCGATTGTACAGTCTGACGCTGTACCACTGCGCCACTACGAGTATATCCTCACATATCATTAATTAATGTATGTATTATATATATAGATACATTAATCAATAATTTCAGTCATGCGCTTAAAAAATTACTTATAGGCTGTGTGGCGTACAATAATTATGTTTAAAAAATGACAAGAATGTCCGAGATTGTGAGGCCAAGTCCTCATCGAAGGATGAAGGAAGGATTTTCTCTTTTATAAACACCTAAAAGAGGCCGTCGTGGCGCGGCGGCACAGCATCTGACATGGGATGGGTTCGATTTCATGAGGGGGGAAAGATTTATTTTCAATTATTCACTCTGATAACAAGAAAAAGCGTATCGTTGGCTTAGTTAGTAAGTTATACTTGGGAAATTACATTCAATAATTTTTTTTTAAAGTACCCAATGCCTTTAAAAAAAAATTAAGATTTTTGACTTAATATGTTTACTAATATAAAATATCTGAAGAAAACATTAGTTAAATATAAAATAAAAATATGTTGTTACCTACCTACTTTGGTGGTCTTAATGTAATAAAATGAACTCTACATATATCCTTTTGACGCTGTCAAGTATGACGCTATCAGATAATAGTCATTCCTTTAGAGTTAGCTTTCGCCAACGACCATACCACGTTGAACACACCGGTTCTCGTCCGATCACCGAAGTTAAGCATCGCAAAGTCTCAAAATATTTTTCCAGTTATTTCGTAGAATGGATACCTAACAACGTGAAGGTGGCTGTATGCGACGTGCCACCACGAGGACTCAAGATGGCCGCTACCTTTGTTGGCAACTCTACTGCTATTCAAGAAATATTCAAACGTATATCTGAACAGTTTACACTCATGTTTAGACGAAAGGTTAGTTTTATACTTATATTTTATATTCTACTATAGTAGATACGGTGGAAGTATCATCGCTCCATGTCCAAATCTGAGGTATTCATAGAAAAAAATCTTTGCTTACTTATTTGTAGCTCATACAAATCACGCGCATATGCCCAAAAACAAAAGTTTATCAACTCTTGTAAGTAACTTCTCGAAATTGGTACGGAAACACCCGTAGGCGAGTCCGACTCGCTCTTAACCGTTTTTTTAATACACAGAATGAGTAAAGAGAAACTGAAAGAGTCGATAGGGGTGGTTATTTCTAACACTTTTAACCAATTCTTCGTAGTTCGTAGCTTGTAACATAATATATTAAAATAACAATTTTATTTTAATATATCGCATGGTACGAACTACGAAGTGTTACTGATTTCTATATATTAGCCAAAGTATATAAAGTATTTTCTGATATATGCCCTATATTCAATATTAATTTAATCATGAAAATATTCCTAAAGACGCCTAAATATTGTAGTTTCTTTTTTATGAGGTTACAAAGATTGAAATTATTAACTATTTATCACATGCCGTAACTTTCAATCAAAAAAAATCTAAGTCAAAGGGCCTTGACGGCTTCCAAGAGGCGTAGGTTCAAGTCCCGTTATATTTAAATTTTTATTTTTTTCAATACGTTTTTATTTTTTTCTATTCTACGCTTCAAATATTTTTTTAATAATGTTGTGAGTAACACTGTAAAGTAATAATATTATATAATAATTATTCGCAGGCTTTCCTTCATTGGTACACCGGTGAAGGTATGGATGAGATGGAATTCACTGAAGCGGAGAGTAACATGAACGACCTTGTATCTGAATATCAGCAATACGAGGTAAGAATATTCTTTAAAAAATGAAAAGTTAGTTGAGGGTTTAAATCTCGCTAAAGATACATGTACCTATATAAATCTCAACAAACAAATTTAAAAATGTTGAAATTAAACATGTAGGTTTTCACATTTCAACGTAACAGAATCTAGGGGAGGGTTAAAACTGAATGGAAAGATTTTTTTGTGTTACGTCTAAAAATCCACGTAAAGAAAGTCGTATCGATCCATCAATTTCCGCTCGAAAAAATATATTATTCTAATTTTCCTTCTCTGGACACAAGACAAAGTTAACCTCCGCCGCTCAACACTATTACATCACCATCTGGAATTCGGGCGTAAAATGGAGAACAGAGGGTCATAACCCTGTGTTAATTTATTTTTTAATTTATGCTACATATATTTCTCAAAATTAATAAATATGTATAATTATGTTTGTTAATAAACATCTGATCCAATCCTAATTTGAATATTTTATATAAAGGAAGTAGGCGTAGAGGACGATTTTGATGAGCAAGAAGAGGAAGTAGCACCAGAAGATTATACTGAAGAATAAATAAATAAATATAATAATTTAATTATCCCTTATTTAACCCACCTGAATTAATTGCTTTCTGTTTTTAGTCTGTACAAAGATAACATTATTCATCTTTTTGAAATTCATAGTTAATATGGTTAGATTTATATTTAGTTTTTTATTTGTTATAAATTTTACTTGTTTGGTCAATTATATTTAAAAATTACGAAAATTTTTTTACATTATACTACACAAGTAATGTAATGAACTATTTAGAGTTTAAATAGCTGCGTATTTTGAAGAGTTAAAATATAATATTGAAAGTATAAATTGTTTCTTTTTTTGCTGCCAACTAATCTTAAAATTAATGAAGCCTTTATCGACACTATCCAAAATAAAAATAATTTTCGATTCGAACTAATAGTCACTGAGGTTGTCACCATCGACCAATAAAACTCTACGAGTTTTTAATATTGGTATAAATTTTTCTTTATCTAATTAGATAAATTCAATGTTTCAAGTGGAAAATAGAGGTCATTGTGTCTATAAGTAGGCGATGGATGTGGGTTCCAACTCGTGGTAATGATTATATTTAAATTATTTTAGGCTTTGGTCTTGCCTGCCCTGCTATGTAAGAAAAAGCGTGAACTTTTTTTATATCTATGTATATTTTATAGCTTCACAGACAGCGTGGTTTGCGAAGGTCAATACTGAACTTTGTCTTGTTATGTGGTCCCCCAATTGCGAATCAAACCTATAATCTTATTTGACAAAAAATAAAACATGACAAATTATATTAATCTAGATTTTTTATTCAAATGAAACTCAATTTTATTTAGACGTTTTTGCGAAATACTTCTAACAATTTCTGTTCCAAACTTATTATAATTTAATGCATCATCTATATTAGATATAACCTCCTTTTGTACGTTAGTACAATCAATTACTTCAGAATCTTGAATAGAATCTTCTAGAACTGAATTTGTATTAAAATTCTTTTTTTTATCAATTTTCTGTTTCTTATAAGGTATGCCTGGGCCTATTATTGTAGTATTTTCATTAGCCAATATAACATTACCGCAATCAATTTCTTCTAAATCTTTAATATAATCTTCCAAAACTTCTTTTTTATTTGAATTTTTATTTAAATTATTTTTTTTATCATTTTTCTGTTTTTTAAAAGGTACCTGAGGTCCTATAATAACAGTATTGACTTCACCCATATTCATTTTGATAGGTTCAACTTTTTCTCTGAAAATTGGCACAGGTTCAATAATTTTAGTCTCATTTTTTAGATTTTTTAAACGAAATAACACATTTTCTTGTCTTTTTAGTAATTTTAGCCGAGTTTCTTCAATTGTCTCCATTTCAGGTGCATAAGTTACATGTAATAAGCCACCGTAGAAGTTTTTTGTGTCTAACATTCTTTTAGCAAGTCTTGCTGATTGTATTTTCTCATATTGAGCGTGATATGTTTCAGTAAATACTTCAGCAGAATGAATTTTTGATATGTTGAATTGTAATAGTTTTCCTGTAACATATAATAGAATTATTCAAGTTTGAGGTCGTCTAGGTGCTGGAGCACAAGCATCTGATTTAAACGCTACAGTTGTGGGGTTGATTACCACTGGTAAAAAAGCAAACCCCGGCATTGAATTCCAGAACTCAACACGCAATGCCTTGAGAATTGGGTAGAAGGCAATAATATATTAAGACTGTTAGAATAAAAGGTACTAATTTGCTCTGTTATAAACT
The DNA here is from genome assembly GCA_037355905.1 of Heliconius aoede. Lineage (NCBI taxonomy): Eukaryota > Metazoa > Arthropoda > Insecta > Lepidoptera > Nymphalidae > Heliconius > Heliconius aoede. Next base: position 111,629 of record JBAIZZ010000093.1, on the reverse strand, counting down.
AAGGTCAATTTCCAAATTAGAATGCATATATCACAAAAATTAGGCAGAAAGTGGGAGGGCAGTGTCACTTAACATTATTATGTATAATAAAAGATTATTTTCCTCTGCCTATCCAGCATACCCCACTATAACTTGAAGCTAAAAATTGTTAATAAAATAGTTAAGATCATATAAGATTAATTTGTTATTGTAAACACATTTTATTTGCATTAAGTATACCTTCACACTGTGTTCCACATGTATCAGGTTAGGTAGAAAGAACCAAGTGTTACACAATGAACAAGATAAAAACATGACTTCAAATAATTATATAACATATAAGCAACCCATATGTAGTATGTGTCATCTAAATCTGCTTAGTAATTTTGTTCAAAATTGGAATGAACATCCATCTTCACAAATTTTTACATTTATAAAAATAGTAGGATAATTACCGAATTTCGAAAATTGAGCCTTAGTCTCTTGCCTCAAAGAGAGTGATGGTACACCAAATATTAAAAGATGGTTGGATTCTTTTGTTATTGAATATACCTAAAAAATAAATTTAGTTATAATAATTAATAAGAAAGACAAGGGCAGACTTTGTTTGACTAGGAAAACAGTATTGACGACACTGAAGGGTCATGTAAAACTCATGAGGATCTCCCTTTTCGAGGATATGAATGCACAGATTCGTGACATTGGAGGCTGGTACCTGATGTCTTAACATAGACTATAAACTTGGGAGGGAACCAGAAGAACATCATTCTAGTAGAATAAATTATTTTCATTCCCTGCTCTGACAAGCAACAATGTTGACTTCCGCCACTGTGCTGTCTCGACATTCGGGTGGAAAGTAAAGAAGTGAATGTCTTAACATGGTTCCCTCTGCTGGTATGATATGATCAAATAGTTAACTATTTCCTTTCAAATTTTTCGATTATTTTATACCTTTACAGCTGTAAGCTTCCTTCCTTGTCTATAAGGCAGTCTTGTTGTACACAAAGATTTTTGTTCGTGATGCGGTAGTAATATCTTATTTTCCTCCATTTTTCTATTTATAGAATATAAAAATAATTAGTAAATATATAAAGACGACGCAAGCTCAAAATTTATATATTCTCATTATTTTATTGTTATTATGTGTGTGAAATTTGCGTGAAAATTGACAATTGGTTATTTTGATGTTTATGTTAATTTTAAATGTCAACGTCAAGTTTAGCTTTTTATATTGTCATTGAGAATTATGCAAAGATTATGTGTCATACAGCTATTCTTAGATAATTTCGTGTAGGGTTCGATATGGTAACTACGGTGTTAATAAAAATATATGTTTTAATTATTGAATTTCCAATTTTTTTAAATAATTTATACCCTTGGAAATTCCTTCGCGTTTACAATCTGGGGCTGCGTCACGACGGTTTAGGTGACGGAAGATTATAGTTCCGTTTCTAGATACCATTGTTCTCATGAAATCCAAACTAAGCTTGCTATAATCGAACCCGTTTATTAACAAATACGCATATCATCGTTATTTTAAATACCTTCACATAACTTGTTTTTTAATCTAAATATATAGGATATTTTCCGTACAAAATTATAGATTATCTCACTCGAAGTAAATAATTTATTTCATTTCCTGACTCTGGTATATCTCAAAATTTAATTCACTGGGGAATGGAGTATTAAGATACATAGCAGAGTATGCAGAAAGAAACTAGTGTTAAGACACTAGTTTCTTCCTGCCTACTCTGCTATGCGGGAAAGTGTAAATGAAACAAAACATGTCAAAATAAATTATATTAGTATAATAACAATAAAAAAGGAAACATTTTAAAAGTACGATAAAATGCATAATTAGCAATTTCTAAAAAGTTTTATATTTTAATTTATGGAATAAAGTATACCATATTACCACACAATAACTTTATAAATGTTATCCTATTAAATCATAATTGTGAAAGTTGGTGAAGGTGTATGTTTGTACCATTTTCACGCAAAAACTTACAGTAACATAACTTATAACATCAGAACAACACATTGGCAACAAATTATGTAAATATTTTGTATAATTAGGCTATAAAACACCAATACGATTAAGCGGGCTAAATCGCGTTTGGAACGCTAAGGAATATCGACATAAAACATTTAAAAGTTCTTTAGCTTTCACGATTGTCGGACAAATTAAATTTAATTCATTGAAATTAATGTAATAATTTGTAATGTAAAAATTTAGCCCACGATGGAAAATGGAAATAATGACACATTGTGTATGTCACATGACGCATTTTAATGAGGTTTTCCAGTTCAAACTATCAGTTCCCGAGATTAGCACATTCAACCAAACAAACTCTTCAATTTCATAATATTCGATACATAAAGACTATAGATATTGTTTATTTTTATTATTTGTGTGGTATTTACAGTTTAAAATACATAATAAATGATATCTTTTTTCTTCAGTCGATTATCCGGATTTTCGTTTATCCGAATGCTTAATGAGGTTCCCAGTCTATTAAAAAAAGTGTATGTTAAAATCTTATATATTAATATATATTTATTATTTATTATCTGTTTATTTCAACTTTTTTCTTCATAATTCTCTGTCTTCATATCATTTAGGCCAAGCTCTTCATTTTGTTCATACGATCTTTCATAACGAGTAACTTTGAGTCCTGAAATAAAAATAATCTCGCTAAATGCCGAAATAAAAAAAGTCTGAAAAAAGTCTTTCTAATGGTTTGGCGGATTAGATGTGACTTTTTTATGAATAGCGAAAAGCTGTTTTAAATTATTTTCACGAATGAGATTCACTCATTCGTGAACGACCGAAGTAATGAATGATTTAAAATATAAAGAAATGAGCACGTTACCTTCATCATACATCTCGGGATCATCGTTTAGGTTCTGCACATACGAGTTGCCCGCCGGGTCGTCCAAGATCAACGTGATAGGACGTTTGCCTTGTAGTACTTCTTCTAATTTGTTTATAAATCTGAAATTATAATTCTAGGTTATTATATATATATATTTTTTGCGATATAAATGGCCGTATCTTTTTTGTAAGTAAATATAAAATATATTTTTTATCAGGATCTGAGTATATGGTTTGAATTTCAATCTGCTATCTCCAAGCGTTCCTGAGATAAAGGGTCGACAAACAGACCGACGGACAACAGAATGATCTTATAAGTGTTCCTTTTTTTCCTAAATAATAAGAAACCATAGAATGTAAGTGCGACAGTTGTGGATTTCATTTCCACTCGAGGGAATAAATTATTTAATATTTTTATTTTCTCGTTCTGGTAACAAAGAAAAGCGCAGTGTTGAATTCCGCTACTCAACACACAATGTCTCGTATATACACGAAAAATAGGTAATGGAGTCTCTTAATGCCTACTCTGCTATATGTGGGATATAACATGAAACTATATAAGAAAAATCAACTCACTCATCCATTCTATCCTTAGCTATATGAGGGGCGTCGCCCTGCAGCGCAGGGGCGTCGGCCAACTGCTCTAGAGAGGCCCTCACGAGGCCCTCGGCGGTGGAGAAGCGGCCTCCTAACGCATGTCCTCCTACTTCCAACTCTAACTCCGGTATCGACATGCTACATGTCTCAGACTGTAAGATAATAACGAGATTTTGATGTTTTTTGATCGTTTTTTTTAAATGAATCTCTATTATTTTAAGGCAGTTACGTTCGTGGATTTTGGAAGATTTTGAATATGCGTTTGTATTATTAAGACAAAGTGACAGTTGTGTTTTTATTCTAAGTCTGAGGAATAAATTATTTAATCGTCCTTGCTCTGGCAAAAAGACAAGACGCCGTGTAGTGTGTCATACAACACACGATATATCGAAAATTGTGCTGGGGTCCATATGCCTATTACACGAAAGCGAGATTGCCATATACGAGATTTTGTCAAACAATCGACAAATTAAATACTCGCGGACCTACGCAGCTTCGCCTGCTTGGACTATACGTATATTTATTCAATGTATACGAGTATATGAATAAATAACAAAAATATAAGCCTAATAATCAAAATAAGCCGAATAAGAATAATAAGTAGGCGTAAGTAAGGGAATAGTTGGGCAGACTCAACCGGATTAATACGAGCCCCGGCATTTAAAACCGGCGTGAAGTAGTGGCTCTTGTCACTGCGTTTCGTATTAGGTAATGCCGGGCCCCAACATCCTCCACCTTAAAAGCCGGCAACGCACCTGTAGCTCCTCTGGTGTTGCAGAGGTCGTGGGCGGCGGTGATCACTTACCATCAGGTGACCTGAGCGCTCGTTTGCCTTGTTCTCTCCCATAATATAAAAAAAAGGGAAAGAAGATTTTTAATATTGTAAATAAGAACTGAACCTTTAGTACATCTCTTGAGAAGTCTTCTTTAGTTGCAATTCTGACTTCGAATCTAACGCCCTTGTCTTCTATGCCGCCACCGGATTTTACCTAAAATGTAAAAAAATAATAGTTTTATCGCAACAATCGAATGTTCGAGCGGGATGATTATATTTATTTCCATTTAGCCGCTCTCGTAGATGAAGCGCGACATTGAATTTCGCAGTGTCTCGAAAATTCGTCGGGGCGTGGGGAACGAAGTGCCATAACTCTAGGCTCCTACTATCAAGGAGCGCGACAGCGCACTCCTTATATACTTTAAAGTCGGATTTTTCGAGTGGCGCGAAAACTATTTTCTGCCCCCATTTAAAAACTATTAATGATAGAATAAATCGGACAAGCGCATTCGATTCCTGGGAAAAAAAACGACACAAAAGTGTATTCCCAAGTTTGAAAATATGCTGTAATTGTTTAATAATAGCCACATACTTAATACGTTACGTTATTGAATTAATAAACAAATTATCACTTTCATTCCAAATTATTCACTCATTTTTATATTCATCGTATATATGGTGATCAAGTTTTAATATATCAAAGTAATTTGACTTCTTATGTAGTAAAACGTTGAAAAATATGACACTTTTAACATTGCGGAATTTGAACCTTTTGAAAATCTCTATGATTTGTAGTCACTTACTTCATTAGTACGGTGTCCGCAAGCGTCACACACCGTAGCCATTATTACAACTTCTTTAAAATGTGGGATATCTAGAAAGAAAAACATATAATAATTTATAGAAAATAGGAGTTTTTTTAATTATCTTAATGTAAATATTATATGCATCTCATAAATTATAACGTTAAAATTTATGAGATACTATTACCGGAACTTAACGCCACGGTTTGTTTTACTAGTGTAGGGAAAATGAACATATAAATATATAATAATTTCTCAGAGTTAAATAAATAGTATTTTAGAAACATATAAAAATTCGAACCTAGCGAGATTTTTATACGTTTTCATAAAAGTATTTTTCTTTTTAAATGGAATAGGATTTTACTATGATGAATTTAAAGTTGAAACCCTTTAAAATAAAACTCACTGGTAATCTTCATATTAGTATCAGCTGGTGCGTTACAATCGGGACAATTGGTTCTGAACTGCAGCACTTCATCCGCTGCAAGACGGTCGAACGAGCCCTGAGCGGGGTCAGCTGGGGTCAGGGCTCCGGGAAGGGAAACCTGGGTAAAGAGGGAACATATGAAAATTAATTTGGAATCTCATATATTTTAGGGACGCCAGTCGTAGTACAAAGTGTGACTGTAAAATTGACTGGTTGTGAGTTCGACTTAAATAATTGATCTCCTCGAGTGGGGACTCGAGATCAAATATTTAACAAAATTTACTCTGGTGTTGAGGCAAAGAGCGGCGTTGAGTTCCACCTCACAACATGCAATGCCTACAAAATTCGTCGGAAAGTGTTGTCTATTAATATCAACAAATACATATCAACGAAAATCAACGTTTATTAAGTAATTTACTATTAAGTAATTGACTATTTATACACATTTGTATATAAATATTAATTTTCTTAGGTTTCATTGTAGTAGGTTGTATCAATTATAGCGGTTGATATATGTACAATATGTTTTTTATTAATGAGTGGTTGAATGCCACAGATGTAGTTTTTACTAATTAAATTATGGTGTTTGTGAACATTAATCTCTCAGTAAAATTGACTTAAATAGTCACAACTTTAAACAACAATTTAGTCAAAAAAATTAACTTGAGTTCGTGAGGGTTATTTGAAGGAGTAGAAGAGCCCTTCTAAAAGTAATTCAAGTTGGTTGTTAGTGATTGTCAACCACGTTGATTGTGTTGGAACAGAATAAAAAAAAATGTCTATACAAATAATACTAACTTCTTCTTGCATATAAATGCCAAGTGTATGATTTTGTTCCCTACTTCTTTTGAATTCACTTCTCTCACATCGAGAATCCTTTTTTGGAGCTTCGGGATTTTCAATGAAACAATTGCCTGTTGACAAAATCATCATCATCATTAGACCCTTACATATGAAAATTGCGTTTGGTATGGGAGGAAAAAAAAGTCGAATAATTTTATATAATAATTTATCTATTCGTGCAATACACAAACCATTGTTTGTGTGTTGCACAAAACACACAAACATGTTTAAATAGCTGGATATATGTGCCTGTCTCACACCGGCCGGTGGCTATCATCGAGACCCACCCACCGACAGCACACACTAATTGAATATACGGTTCATCCCAGATTACTTCTTTTAATTAGAACCCAACACATACAATAGACCAATTTGAATACACAATTGTATTATTTTGGGGTAGCATAACAGGTTGTGGGTCGAATTCTTGTGAAGGAGAATGAATTATTTAATATTTTCATTTTATCGCTTTGGTAGTTATGATCTTCTAGTATTTCTCGCTTTGGTATTCTATGGTGCGTGAGAAACTGTGTCTTCACATAATGTTCTCTCTGCCTACTATGCTCAATGCAGTGCAGCATACAGTGTAAAGATAAAAAAAATAGAAGTATACCACTAATATCCTCCAATTCTAAGGTCCATAATTTTCCATTTCTCAATTCCTGGAGTCGGAGCACAAAGGCATCTATCTGATCTGCATCTTGGGGATGTTGACTTCTTCTTAGTTCCTGATCTTGGGTCAGACCTGATATTGCCCTTTGGACTATACCTTCGACTGTTGTCACTTCTAAAATATCCAGAGTGTTTTTATCATGACCACTTTAAATGAAAGTACAATTTTAACTACCATTTAAAAGCCTTATACAATTAAAATAAAAGAGATTTTTCCTAAACTGTATAAGTGAATTTTTCAATCAAAACAATTAATATTATTGTTGTAATATAAAACAACATTTGATAATATTGACGCACGTAGATATAAACCTGCCCGCAGGGACACCGCCGCACACGCCTCATTCAGAACGGGAACAGTTTACGGGAACAGTTTACGGGAACAGCATATAATGAACACTTCCAAAAATAGAATATTTTTGATGTGGTCATGGAGCAGTTAGTTTTACTATATGCATGATAACTGTAGGTTTTATCAACATTTGGAAACAAGGTGTTGAGTTCCTTTCAGCAGTCAAAGAAAAGGTTTTTTAAAAAAATTTGAACTAACCTCCTTTCTGACTTTGTGCTGGTATTTCAAAATCCAGGTCTGGTATCCTCACTGCCGTGTAATCACTTTTAACTATTTGCCTGTTAAGATCTATAGCTTCTTCTATACGTAGTTTCCATCTAAAAAAAAAATATGTAATTAAATTATCTATATTAATATTATGAAGTTGAAGTTTGTTTAGTTGAACACACTAGTAGTAGACGTTGGGTAGTCCATTTATCAATGACAATATTTAAATTAGTTTTATTTTTCCTTAAGATCTAACATTGGTTGACTGTTTTAATAAATGAGAATTTCATATTTTTTTTAAAGTAAATTATAAAAATTATTGAATGGTAAATTAATATTTATTAAATTGTATTTACAATGACTATTCACTAGATTTTATTATAATCCAATAGGGAATAAAATCCATCCATCAGCCTTTCGAATTCCACTGCTGGACAAAAGCCTCCACTAATGCTCGCTCGGGAATATAATAAATTTACAATAATTACACTTTGCTGTAACATTATTTGGACATCTTTTTTGTGAAAAGTTCACAGATTTTTTTTATACATATTATATATATAATAATTTTCAATTGCTTGTTTCTGAAACAGTAAAAAAATCTAAATAACCTGACACCCATTTCAGCAAATGCACCACCAGGTTGAATCTCATTGTTTTCAAATCCACACTCTTCACAGGAGAATGACATGATGACCACATTTTTGTAATATGGTATTCTTGTCAATAACAGTCTTGTAATACCCTGTAATAAATTATATTAAATATTACTAACAATTGGGACCACTAGCTCTGTAAATGGCAGTTGAGGTTCCATTAAAAGTTGTGGAAATTGATTATATTTATTTCCTTGCTCTGACAGTGCAAGAGTTCCACTACTAAGCATGCAATGGCTCAAAAATGTTTTGCAGTACACGTTCAGGGAATGAAGTGTTTGAACACTAGGTTTTTTTCTGCTTAAGGGATACCTGCTATATGGGAAGAAATGCATTAGATTTTCTCTTTAATAAAGAGAAATATATCTTAAATACTTTTTTGATAATATTGTCACTCAATTTACTTATTAGTACAAACGCTACACGATAAAAGGATTTATATTTCAATATAATTTAATGAGACTTAAGAACGCGGTAAAATTATCAATAAAGGTTATATTCAAATTAACCTTAAATATCCAACAACAAAATTCATCTTCTCAATCTCAAAATATATATAAACTACAGCTATAAATGTTTCATCTCCAACATTTACCATTAAACATGAAATATAAATTAGTATCTCTCGAAAAATATTCAAGTATTCTAGAAAACTCCCATATTCTCACATATACTCACATTGGCGTGACAATTGACGCAGAAAGACTCAATCTCCGTCACTTCAGGATCTGGGTCTTCAGCCGTAAGGTCTCTGAACAGTGGTTTTTGGTCTTCACTTCCCATTTTTATGTAAAAATTTGCAAATTTACAAAAATTTATAGAAACAACCCAGTATGTTTTCTGGAGTGACACCGATACGACAGGACTCTAAGTATTGACAGCCGTCAAATTATTATGATTTCATAGACAATATAATTGTTTTGTTTTTCATATGGCAGAGTGTATTAATTAACCTTAGTTGTTGTTTCCTTATGAATTATACATTTTTGTATAGCGTATTTGCTTAATATGCATCAGTTGAAATTACCACAAAATTTGATATTTTCATATTATCTTCTCATTTTTATGTAATAGCTTCAAGTAAAGTACTTTATTGATCTCCTGAAAACAAATTGAAAAGCATTTAAATTTACATTACAAATGTGCATAAATATTCAAAAATTTAAATTTGGCCTCAAAAATGATGTCACTTTTAAGAAATAAACAACCTTGGAAATAGACGAAGGTAGTCATGACGTCATCTTTATATTTTCGTCGATTAGTCGATAGAAATAATGCGGCCAAATTAAAAATATAGTAATCGTCGTGTACTATAAGCTTAGAAATTACTTTTTAATTTAGTTGCCTTATTATAAGAGGCTAATACGGATAAATTAGATAGACGCTACATCATTTAAATGTGTAAGGAATTGAATAACATTTTTATTTAATCTTCTTTTCCTTGATAATTCGCGCCCAATGATTTCATTTTTTAAATATTAGTCTTAAATAGACCACAACGAAGAGTGCTTGTACTTAAAATTATTATTAAATAATAATATTTTTGTTTATTTATTGTGTTTCAGTAGAATTTACT
>JBAIZZ010000093.1:0-101767 GCA_037355905.1 Heliconius aoede | reverse complement strand
TTGCGAGATATTGCGTGGCGGGTTTTAACGCCACGCTTTCTCGCGAACGGAGAAATGAAAATAATTGAATATACAATTATCGTTGTAATATATATATATGATGATAAATAGTAGTTTCCTATATAAATACGTCCATAAATTAATTACTACATTTAATTACATAATAAAATTTGAAACGTGCGCTACCTATTTATTGAATGACATCACGTTATATTTACTTACAGTTTCCCTCTCTAACATGATAAAAACAAGATAAAGGTCAGAAAAATTCCACCATTCGACACGATATGTCTCGGAGTATGAAGCGGAGAGCGAGGAACGGAGTGTCTTAACTGTAGGTTACAGCAGGATACAGCGTGAATAAAAAAATAACTTATGTGAAATAATGAGGAAGTTTGTATGGGATTTTTTTAAATCGGTACCGATTTTTATAACATTTAAAATTCAGACTTTTAAAAATATTTAATTGAAAACGTGTTTCATGATCTATTAGAATACACTCTTTAAACTGAAAGTAAATTTATAAATATTCGTATAGTTCAAGCGAGCGAAGGAAAAACTCATAAGCTATACAGTACTTTTATTTTTCATTTCACGACGTTTATCCATGTAGACCTGTACATATTTCGTGTGACTTGAACTTTGCCGCCAATACCCACGACTCTATTTCGGAATGAGACGTGAGCGGCGGTATCCCTGCAGATAGGTTTATGCCTGCGCGCGTCGTCCTTTGCAATTGGCGTTTTATTTTACAACGACAATTGTATTATTTATTTTATTTACCGACTGTTGTGGATTCAATCTTAACTCTGAGGAACGACTATATTCAAATTATTTTCATTTCTCCGTTCGCAAGAAAGCGCGGCGTTGAAACCCGCCACGCAATATCTCGCAAATTAGGCATTGCGTGTTGAGCAGTGTCGTAAAAGGAGATTCCTTCTGTCTACTCTGCTATATGCGGGATACAAAGCATTAGCGGGATACACCCATACAAGTGAAGCATTGTGGAGCATTAAACTTAAACGTAGAAATGGCACAATTCCAACTATGTATATTACTCATCTTAGTAACAACTACTTTCCCTATACTCTAGTTCTAGGATCTTTTTAGGGTTCGGTACCTATCAAGAAAAAAAGGAACCCCTATAAGATTTAAGACAGTTAGTCCGTCCGTCTGTTCGTCCGTCTGTCTGTCTGTCAAGAGCCTTTAATAGACAATGCGATGAGTTAGAATTTAAATTCAGTGATTATTCCTCATTGTGAAAGTTTTTTATTTAGCTTTACACTATATTCCTCAAATAAAGGGACAAGCAGATTAAACCTAGTGTTAAGACATTCATATTGCGCGTTGATTGGCGGAGCTCAACGTCGCGCTTTATCGTTTGAGAATCAAACCCACAAGCCTCATACAGACACGCTGTGCCGCTGCGCCGCGACGACCTCAGACATTTTCTTGACACAATATATTTAGCCAGGTGTGAGTTAATATATCAATTACGTCATAGGTTTGTATGAAATCATCGAAAATTGTTTAAATTCATATAACTATTTGTACATCTGTGACATTTGACTTCAAGCAGCAGCTATATAAAACATTGTTATTAAATACAATATTTATATAGATTTTTTCTTTTTCAAGGATAGGCAGCGGGAGCGTAGTGTTAAGATATTCCGCTCCTCACTTACCGTCCAATTCTAGAGGCATTGCGTGTTGAGTGGCGAAATTCAACGCCGCATTTTGCTTTGCAAAAATTAAAGTTAATGAGGCAATAATTTCAAAGTTCAACGACTTTGAAATACAAATATTTGTGTAGGTTTTAGAGACATCCATTACGATTGTAATCTAGGAAATATATGGAAAGTATTTGTTTTATGTACATTTCATATTAAAATATTAGGAAGGTGGGCAGAGGGAATGTAGTGTTTAGACACTCAGTTCCCTATTGTAAAATTTTCGAGACATTGCGTGTTGAATAATGAAGCTCGATGCCGCACTTTGTGTTTGTTACCAAATAGAAGAAATGAATTCCTTGTTCCGCTAGTGGTAATGAAACCTATACTCAGTGCCTGTGCTACTGTGCCACAATCCCTAATTAATAATATATCTTCTTCTTTTCAGAATAATGGGCAAAGACGATAAAGAAGATTCCGGTTTCGGTTTCAAAGACAAGGCCAAAGCGGAAGAAACTTTGAGACTGTTAGAAAAACATGATCCGAATTACAGAAGGCTGACTGTTAGAGGACTGTTGGGGAGAGCTAAGAGAGTATTGTCGAGTAAGTATAAATAAAAATAAAGTAAAGTTGAAATGAAAATGGAGGTCTTTTTAACGATGTCCAAAGCAGGAGCTTAGTATAACTTTCCCTGGTTTCCGACATGGCAAGAATCGGAACTCTTATACTTTCGTTATGTTGTTTGATCTGCCCGTCCGTCTGTATGTCATAGTGATTTTACTTGGAGACAATGCAACATGCGGGATATAGCATATAGGCGAAGGGTATCATGAAACCTAGTGTTAACTCACCCCTCTCCCATTAAAAGCCCCGTCCATCGCTCCCCACTTGAGTGAGGGTTGAGTGGCGAAACTCAACGCGGCGCTTTGCCTCGTTACCAGAGCGAGAATGCAAATAGTATTTGAAACACTTTATTTTATAAATTTTATTATATTTCATTTCTTCAAGGGGAAAACTATATATAAATTGGAGTTATAGAATTTAATGAAAATTTATCGTATCGTGGTTTAGATATCGTGGTTAAGATATGGTATAATTTATATGCGGAATAAAGCATGAAACTAAAAAAAAATCTACAAAAAAAAACTTTTGTTTATTTTTACAGTGACAAAAGCTGAAGATAAAATCAAGAATATAAAAGAAGCTATGCAAGTATTCGAGGACTGGCTCGCGGACTTAGAGAAAAATAAAGAGAAGAAACCGGAGAAAAAAGAAAGTAAGAAGGAAAGGAAACAAGAGGTGGAGAACAATGATAACGATGAGGTATTTGAATTAATCTCTTTGTCATTCCTGACATCATGACCGTACACCGACTCGAAAGGCAGTCATGGGCGTGGAGGGGGAGTTGGTAGGTAGTTGTGCTCTCACAAGTGACAACACGCTCCGGGCGGCGGAAAGTAAAGAGCGGTGAGCGGCGTTTGAATAGGAGTGAAATGACGCATTTTGATTGGTTTGATTAAGGCAGTTCTACTCAATAGTTGATCTTATCACTATTATTGTCACAATTATATTTACTTACAGTGAAAGTTATCCTGAAAGTTACCCTGCATGATATTTCATTGATATTATTTTCATGCTTTTTTATCTAATAAATGTTCTGAACTGAGTTATAGCCTTACTTGTTAATAATGTTTTAATAGTTAATTTCCATAGTAGCAATTTTTTTTTCTAGGAATCAAGCTCGGATGTAGAAATGGACGACAAACCGAAAGAAAAGGAAAAAGATAAAGAAGAAAAGAAGGAGTTACCTCCAGATACTGTGCCTGGGTTAGGTTTCAAAGATAAGGTTGGTTTTTTTAATATGTTTCACTTTTCACCCTCTAACGAAACAAAATACTTAACACACTACCCTGGTTGTGAGTTCGATTCTCATGCAGGGGAATGACTTATTTAATATTTTAATTTCCTCTCTCTGGTAACAAGGCGCTGAGTTTCGTCACTCAATACGTAGTGCCTAGAAAATGCAGCGGTGCATGGGGAACAGAGTGAAGCGACACAAAGTGTCCTCTGTCCATCCTGCATATGCAGGATACAGCGTGAAGCTGAAATAAAACGAAAAAAAAACATGACTCCTTTAATTTTTTTTTCTCAGGACGCAGCAGACAATACATTAAAAGAGTTAGAAGGTAGAGATCCGGATTATCAAAAATTAGCTGTCAAAGGTCTTATAGGCAGAGCTAAGAGAGTATTAACTTGTAAGTTTAAAATTTAATTTAATTATTTCCAGACACAAAATTTTATTTTTTTAAATAATATACTTTTGCAAATACTTTTAAATTACTGATGTGTGCTGTATTAGGAATAAAGCTGTTACATAAATATATAATTTAATTACTTATTGACTACTTTAATATATATATTTTAATCGGTTGTGTTATTAAGGCCGTCGTGGCGCAGTGGCACAAGGGTGCCGCCCGTAAACGCGACGGTTGTGGGTTCGATTCCCACTCGAGGAAGTGAAATATTTCTTTACGTTTATATATCCATTTTTCTTCGCTCTAGTGTCGAGCCAAAGCGCGGAGTTGAGTTCTGCCACTCAACACGCAATGCCTCTAGAATTTGGCAGAAAGTGGGGAACGGAGTGTTTTAACGCCGAGGTTCCCTTTACCTACCCTGTGCGGGTTACCTTTGTGCGGGGGATACAGCGTGAAGCTGAATAAGAAAATGTTATTAAAATTTTATATGTCTTTGTTTAATTGTAACGTGTATTGTTAATTGTCTCGTAACTTGTGATATAGGTACATTTAGAATTTTTATTTCAGACGGATTTCAACTACGCTTAATTGTGACTTCTATGAAAGAAGGAGATTTTTTAGAACCACCTTCTTTTATAGAAGTTGATAAACAAATATCATCCCTCATTTTTATTTTGTTTAAATAAAAATGTTTTTTTAAGGTACAAGAGACGAAACCAAACTGTCAAACATAAAGGAAGCAATATCGATCTTCGACAAATTCTTAGACGACTTTGATACAATGCATTTGAGTAAGCAAAATAACCCTTATTTAACCCTAAATATTGTCAAGAGCTGTGTGAAAATTGATGAACAAACGAACAAAATTACGGAACAACAAGTAAGCATATAAATTACTAATTATTTCACATATTTATATTTTACACTATATATTTTATGTAACAATTATATGAAAAGTTAATAGAAAAATATAATATATTGAGCATATATTTTATTTTTAATGAATAAAATATTCATATTTTGAAGTTGAAAGCAAGCTAAGTCGAGATCTATTTAATCTGGGGAATTATTTACTTGTTTAGATTGACGCTGTATCCCTACATAGCAGGTTAGGGTAGCAGGTAAGTGGGATCTGGGAACCTATTGTTGAGACACTGTTCCCATTAAGACAATTTTGTTCCCCACTTTCCGTCGAATTCTAGAGGCATTGCGTGTTGAGTGGTGGAAAAGAGCCGCGCTTTGCCTCATTACCAGAGCGAGGACATAAACATATTAAATATTTCACTCCCTCGAGTGGAAATCGAACCCACAATCTGTCGCGTTCACACGACACGACCGACCTGCATATCTTTAACCAGATACGAAATAGAACTTCCATAATATCTCGGATTATAACGTTTATACTCCAAATTAAATTCCAAATTATAAATAAATAAATGTTCTATAATATTCTAGAAAGCATTCATATCAGCGTATGAATCTGTGAACGGGGAGTATAAACGTCTCCGCACCGTCACAGCGGAGAACGGCAAGACGTGGGACATAGTGAGGACTAACGCGTTGAAGGAATTAAAAGAGAAGGTAAGAGATTCGAATATTTTACTAGCAGGTAGGCAAATTTAGAGGCATTGCGTCCTAAATGGTGGAACGGTGGCCCCCCCTGGACCAGCAGTGGAAACTTGTTCATGGGCTGCATTAATGCCGTTAGGGGCGAAAACGTCACCAACAACACTAATATATGATCCAGATTCAAATTCTATATGATTTTTATGTTCGTTTCCTATGGAATTAATGAAGCGGATATAGCAACTCAATTAATGTATAAATTATCTTATATATTATATTTAAAAAAATATCTAGGCGTCTATATACGAGCTGGTTACGCCTCGTAATTAATTCATCCATAATTAGTAATTTGTTTTATATAAAGTACGCAGATACAAAGCTATTCAACGACAAAGACGAGCCTACAGCAGAACACTTAGAAATGCTTTTATGGGCATATACACCGGAAGTAGCTAAAATAAAGAAAGTTATACCGGAAGTCAAAGAGAACCGTAAAAGAAGACAAGAAGAAAGTGAAGAAGAAAGTCCCAGCAAGAAGAAGAAGGAGTGAGAGATCAGCATTTATGTATAAAATAAATAATTATTATATAAAATTAATAAATAAAAAACAGACATTTCCTTGAATTTTGAAAATCTTATGTGAATTATTTTTTTTATGTTAGTTTATATTACATAATATATTATATATATGAATATAAACATGTTCATATACACTTATGCATGTAAATTGTAAAACTCCAGAGTGTGTTTTATTGATCGTACTAGACTCTGGAACTACTGGATCGAATTTACCAATAGTCCATTTATTAAATAAGACTAATAATTTTATGTGAAGATAAAAGATTCGATATAGCTCACTGTTCCTGTGGTCAAAGTTACCTTTCGCTCTTAGAATGTGTGCTATAACATAACGAGTAATTATTTTTATAGTTATTTCTGTATATAATATCCTCACAGTTATATTATTTATTACATGAACTATACTTATATATTATATTGTTTACATCACAATAATTAATAATTTACAATTCTCTAATAAGTTGATTTCTTGGTGTATAGTGTCGCCATATATTATTAAAAATTAAAAATCATAATTTCAAGGAAAAAACTAATAAAAAATGTTTTATATTGGCTCTGATTTACTGATTGTCTCATAACTTGTAAAGTATAATATGATTGACTCTTAGTCTCAAGTCTCAACAACAATAAAGCTATAAAATATCAAATTAAAATAGTGCTTAAAATTTTATATTTTAAATTATATTTATATATCACTATCATTATTTTAAATAAATATATTAATTTTCTTTATGGTTTTATTTTCCTGTCATTAACGAATAACGTAACTTAACTACATAATAAACAATAGAGATCAAATTTATTATTTCTCGAACATTTATTTCAGTTTTAAATAAAACTTGTAAGGATTATACATATCGATATAAAAAGTTTTTTAATGGAAAAATAAATGTCACTATACTCAAACGATATTGTTTGACTTACCATTTATGAGGCAATGAAGTCTTCAAGATAATTATAATAAATATAATAATTAATGTAATCTTAAGACAATAAAAAAAAATCTTACAGGACGTAGAATAATCCATGAAAAGCGGGACAGTGCCTGTCCGGGACATTTAATTTTTGGCCTTAAAATCGGGGCATCTGGCAACGCTGGGCTACGTTCTCTTTGATAAGGCGTGGATTAAAAAAAAACAAAAATAATTGATTGACTGTAAAAGGTTTGATTAACGGTTATGGGTTTGATTACCGCTCATGGGAATGTCTGGAAAATTGTGTGTAAAATATACAAAATAAATATACAAAGTAACTTTAGTGACCCGGTGGTAAATTATTCGAATTTTAACTAATGAAGTGTGTAAATGCTTATTTTGAAATAATTTTAATTTGGTAAATTTTTTTAAAAAAAAGATTAATTTCTTTTTTTTTCGTTCATTCACGGCCACAGACAAAAAATATTTTCTTAATGTTCTTTGATTTGACATATCGTAAACACCGAGTACAATGAACCCCTTATAATAAATTAATTTATAAATGAAACAGTTATATAATTGATAAATAATAAATTAAATGTGTCTTATTATGTGCCGTATTTATGTTTTATATTACTCTCTAGTGATATTTCGTTGTTTACATCTATATACATCGATATGAAAAGAAGTGGGTGTGTGTTCGGTGAAAATAGTGAATTTTACCAGTTTTCTAAGTGAAATATAGTGTAAGTACATTTATTTATTGTTAAACGACAATTTTTTGATATAACTGTTGTGTATTTGTGTTGATTTTGTGCGATTCCACGTGAAAATCATGTAAGTATAAATGGGCTGTCTAATTAGATTTTTTGCAAAAAAAAATTCTTTTTTTTTTCTTATTTTAAAATAATATTATTTATTTATTTATTTTAAAATTACTTATTTTAAAATAATAATTGTTATGTTGGAGGTGAGATTGATATTTATATAATTTATTCATATGTTGACATATTTGTACATGTATAATATAGTTGAAATTTTATTAATTTCAATATATTATTTTTTAAAATCCTGTAAAAAAATTAAAATTGTGTGACAAAATTAGATTATTAAAAATCTTACACAAATAGACAATAAATAAAAAAAAAGACATTTATAATTGTATGTATTTACAAATTACTAGCAAACCAATCGTGGTTTCCTCATGAACTACTCATTTTTTTATACTAATCTTATTACTGTTTTATTGCAGGTAATGAATTCAAGTTAGCATAGAATGGAGGACATAAGTGAAGCAAGCTATTGTAAGTTATTTTTGATTTAAATATCCAAAATTAAATATTATTTCCCACAGATAAAATAAGACCAGTCATGGCGCAGGGGCACAAAGTGTGACTGTAAATTTGACTGATGCAGGTTCAACCCCTACTCGAGGACATGGAATATTTTTAAATTTATATTTTTTCTTATATATCTGTTCCTTGATTTTTGTAATATCTAAACATGTGTGACTGTGTGACTGTGTTGCTGTTTTGGCTTAGCAGAGCAAATATGTAACTGTAAATGCGACATAATACCTCTAGAATCCCTACTGTATATGCAAAATACAGCATCTACATAAAAACATAATAATTTCAGAAATTCAGCATTGCTTACAAAACATGATAATTTCAAGGCCTTATCCTGCAAACAATAGAATTTTGCAAAATTCAACTGTATTACAATTTTATTCAACTGGATAATATTCAATTCCAGAGTTCCAAGTTCAAGTCTGGCTATGTAAAAATTTTTAAATGTTTTATAATATAGAAAAGCAACATATAACTTAATTTAAAATCTTCATATTTAATGTTATATATGGATACTGGAAGATGAAATGGTTAGATTACGCAACTTCATTTTCACTTCAGAGGGAACCTAGTGTTGACACATTCTGTTGTCCATGTACCGCATGATCGAAATATTGCTTTTTGCACTACTGTGTCTATGAAGACGGAATAGTAAAAATAATTTAAATATCATCAGTCCTTCGAGAGGGGATCGAACCTACAACCGTCGCATTTAAAGTCAGACACTGTCCCAGTTCGCTCGATTAATAATTTCAATTGTAAAATATAATAAATATTTCTTTTTGTTTGTTTAAGGTGAAAAGGAAAGCTGGGATGAATGGGGAAGTCATTCATCTTTAAGTCAACAAGAGGAGGTAAGCCAAAGGGTTTAAATTAACAACGTTTAAGAATTTCATATTTTTTATGTATTTCGTGGGTGGTAGATAATAGATATTCAATGAACAGAGACTGGTATAGTACTATCGACAAATTGACGTCCCGAAGTTAGCTTTTATGTACTGTTCACTCGCGTTTGGGAAGAAATTAATCAAAAGTAATAAAATTCCCAAAATTAAATTTACGCAACCATCTAATTCTAACCATAGCTAATTCTAGACTCAATCGTATTGTATATACATTCTGTTCTAAGTTCCTCTAGAATTCTGCAATAAGTTATTAACACTGTCCCCTAGCGCCACGACGGCTTCGAATTATTCGAGTTAACTTATAAGTTTATAACATCCCGTTTTTAGGTCACAAGTTATAAATAGGATTTGTATGACAAATCAATGATCTTAACATGTTTTTTTGAAACATTGTTTAATATCATCAATCAGTTACATATAATAAAATTGTGACTGATCGATGTCTGTACATGGTATATATATGACAAAATCTGTAGCATTTATAAATACCGTAGAAACTCGATTATATGGCCCTCAGTTATACGGATTCGCGATTGTCCGAACTATCAACCGCGATAATTATTTTACAATATGTACGTAAATATTATGTGTATCGTATGTTGAAAAATGTTAACAATTTCTTGGAAAATGTTGATTTTCGTTGATATGTACTTGTTGCTTTTAATAGACATATAACATAAACCAATTTTTCTATTTCGATTATTCGGATTTTCGAATATCTGAATGACTACCGACAACAATTAGTCAGGATAATCGAGTTTCTTCTGTATAATAGACCCTAAACCTTGATTAAATTAAAAATTATGACTGTTTACTGTTTCTCTATGCGATTGTGCACACTAATCTCAGAAACGGCTTAACCGATTTACAGTTTCCCTTTTCGTAGACGACGTGTTAAATAAACCATTCCTCATCTTGCTGTTCTATTATTTTAAACACATAACGTGTTAAATGACGGAACTAAACGCGGCGCATTGTTTGGCTAGAGTGAAATGAAACAACAAATACAAAAAAAAAAACAGTCTGCCTATTACAACACCATCTTCATCCCGAGATCTCTCGTTCAAACAACGAGATGTAGGCCGCGCAGCCCAGCACCCAATTAGATAAGCATCCTCATTCCTTACATTCCTACTTGGACTATAGCGTTGAAAAAGATTCTTTGGACTTGGAATTGTTAGGAGTATATAGCGGGCTCATGTTAATTTTATGATAGCGACATCAGCTTCGCCCTTTTCTTATTATATTATAGTCATGTACTTTTTTAGCATTACGCATTGCGAACAAAGCGGGCGCCGCTTTTACTGTCATAGGCTATTCCGCTTATAGACAACGGCATCAAATATTTTTGAAACGATTTTATTTGAAAAATTAGCAGTGCGTAAATCACGGAGTATCTTTACACTACGTTCCCTCTACCTATCCCGCCAAATAGGGGATACAACGTGAAGCTAAAACAAAAACTACTATTGCTTAACGAAAGCTTTTCAATGAGATTTTTTCACAACTTCTATTCTATATATATGATTTCTATGTATGTATGCGTGTGTTATTATAAAGTTCCTTTCTATTTGATCTCACGGAATATTCGTCTTTATAGTTTTTGGATAAAGCCGGTTTTTCCCGGCCAAAGAGCTGACCTATTTTTTAATAAATTGCTGCAACCGAAGACTGAAAAGCTTAATTCCTTTCATTATAATAAATTGTATACGTTTTGTTTTTTTTCACAAAACCGGAATCGAATCTGTGTACGTGTCATTTTATTGTTTATTTTTATTTTTGCTTTTAAGAAGGTTTGCTATATGGAATGACGAAGTTGAATTCTTTTTTAACTTTTGTTCATTTTTTCACAGAAAAAAATCTGTTCTCCTTGTCTAGTTTTACACATATTTCATATAATAAAGATGAATTTATTACTAATTATTAGTATATATATTTTAAATTTTATAGGTGTTGGCAGTAACTGGACCTCTTTTTGACATGCATTCTCTTATTGTGTATATGGAAGTAACACTTATATAACCCACATTAAAAAGTGTTAAATATATATTTTTTCTAAAGTCATTCAGTTTTCTTTTTTGGTTACTACAAGTCTTTTTATTTTGACGAACGGTTGTCTGTAAATAATTGTTTGATTTTCATTAATTTTTATACATTCAAATGCTTTTTTTTCGTGCTATTTGTATTATTTAAAGCAGACATATTCTATACTATTCTATAATCGTGGTGTATTAGGGCGGATTGTCGAAATTAAATTGAGAATAAAATGATACGCACCGACTTATGTTTTATAAATTGAAAATATTATTATGTATCTGTTATCTTAATTAATATACAAGTGGCGTCGATGTAACACCGGAAGTTTTTTTTTTATCACTCACGGCCGCCTTCTTGGTTTATTTCTGTAGATGGAATGAGAGGAGACGAGATTTTCTAATTATAGGGTTATTGGTGCAGTCATTGTTTGTTACAGCATTGTTAGCAGAGCCAGAAAATTAAATAAATTCATTATCCGGAGAGGGAGTCCGAACCACAACCACCCACTGTAACAGTCAGAACTTACAGTAATCTTTATAAATATTTACCTAAGCAAAATCTTCCACGAAATAGAGATTGATTTAAATGTTCTATTATACGTCTTATGTCATTATTAATTTAGAATTTATTTAGAGATTAAAACTACAAAGCTGATTTGTATTAAGCTCTTATGAAACAAATTTATATACACTTTATTTGGCATAAAAGTACACATTTTCACAAAGGGAAAATAAATATGTAGTTGACACTGTAGTAAACATTAATCTACTATAATTTGAGGTTACATATAGTACTACTTTGGTGATTCGCTACCGTACGAAATTCCATGCACAAAGTGCCGCAACATCTTTCAAAAACAGCGAGAACTTATTCAAGGTTATATTATCTTTTAATTTATTTAAACATCTGCGGAAATGAGTTATGCCACTAATAAATCATTATTAAAAGATAATAGTATAATAATTTAATTTACATTCATTATTTAAATCATTGTGCCCACAAAAGTAGATCTGCGCTTGATACTTTTTCTTACGTTATAGAAATTGAGGTACTTACAAAAATATTTTTCGGTGGTTGTTTTTGTGTCCCGCACATAGCAAGGTAGGCAGAGGGAACCTCGAATTCTAGAGGCATTACGTGTTGAGTGGCGGAACTCAACGCCGCGCTTTGCGTTTTAATATAGTTTTCAAATAGACTTTTGAAATATAAAATATTAATATAGACTCGATCTGCCTAACTCTTGTATACTTTTAAGTGACATGCATACATACATAATATACAATACACATAGCGCTATACTTGCCAGTTGGCACTGTATTTGGCAATCAAGAAATTGGAATAAGAATTATATTAAGAATTATAGATATTCCTTATATTGTAAATTTATAAGAGAATATTTGTGTATGATACGTGCAATGTTCTTAACTTATATAAGACGAGCGAGATTTGAAGTTTTAATTTATATTTTATATATAATATGTCATGCTCAAAATAAAAAAGAACATATTTTTATAACAAAATAAACTGTCCCCATGTTGAAGCCAAATAATTTATTTTAAGTGCCCGTACGAATAATAGTGCTCTGACCATAGGAGTGGTGGGTACAACTGAAACGATTAACGTGTTATAATATTATAATCTCGAAAGATTACAGATATATTCTATTGGATAGTTTCGACGTAGTAACTTGCGTCGATAAATAAACTATCCAACATAAAGCAACTTAGCAAGTTTGAGCCAGTAATTCCTGAGATTAGCGCGCTCAACCAAACAAACTTTTCAGCTTTATAATATTAGTATGTGTTTCAGATTT
Organism: Heliconius aoede; assembly: GCA_037355905.1. Lineage (NCBI taxonomy): Eukaryota > Metazoa > Arthropoda > Insecta > Lepidoptera > Nymphalidae > Heliconius > Heliconius aoede. The sequence goes on along the minus strand of JBAIZZ010000093.1, from coordinate 88,679 downwards.
ATAATGCAGGCCATACACGTTAGGATTTGCAGGATGGTTTTAACCTTGCATAGCCGACAGGTATAACAGAGTTGACTAGCGGCCCGCTCGCGGTTTCACCCCCTTACCACCTCTAATATTTTTATTATGCATATACCAACAAATTAAATATTATATAATTTATAGATTTAATCATGTCAATTGATTTAATCATGACAAACAAACACAACTGACAACGACGACAAAGAATAGGTATATAGCTTTCGTTTGCGAGTAGGAAAAGAACCTAATCTGTATTTTTTTTTATTTTTTTTAACTGGAGGACTGTAATGTCCTCCGGTTTTATTTGATTGGTAAATATTGTCAAAATAAACTTACAATTACAACTTTCACCGTCTTCCTACCGTACCTACCGTCCATTCCTCTTTGTTCGGTTGCACTTTTTACGTGGTTGCTTGAGTCTATAGCACTCCTGAGGAATGTAGTTTTCATACAAAACAAAAAAAAGTATATCCGATTAGTAGTTCCAGAGATCGTAGCGTTTAAACAAACAAAAGTTTGCCGCTTTGTTATAGTATAAATATAGTACAGTTTTTATGGCAACATTCACATAAAAAGATTTTGTAAATGTATTTTGTAAAATACAGCGTCGCCATACGATAAAATAGGCGCGCTATGTTTATTATTTATTCATGAACAAAAGTAGACAACTCTACGTCAATGCAGTGTTACTGTACGTACCTCGTTTATAGCTTCACGCTGTATCTCGCATATAGCAGGTTAGGGAGCTTGCTAATCTAGCAACAAGACACTTTGCTGCCTACGCACCACCCGAGTCCGAGACATTGCGTTATGAGTGGTGAAACTGAATACCGTGCTTTGTCTCATCAAAGCAGGCAATTCAAAATATTTTATCAGTGCCTTGTGAAGGAAATTAACCCATTACAACCGCGATTACAGACAGACCAGTGAGACATCATTATGTCCCGATAGTGCCCGTCATGTATAAATTTATTATTTTCGAATTATTTATAATGGTACTTAGAGTTCAGACGTTTCGTTCTCGCACCACCTAATTTCCGAGACATTGCGATCGCGATGTGGCGAATCACAACAACGCGCTATGTTTATTTTAGTTTATAGATATAACAAAATTACCTGAATTTTAATTTAATTTCAAGTAAAAAGATTTGAACTGACAACCATACGTAGATTCAAAAAATTAATCAATTCGAAAAGTCGATCATCAAATCATTATTGAGTGAATAAACAAAACGCGTAGCCAGAATTACTATGCGGCGTAAATCGCTGAAATTTGGTATGCAGCTTCTTGTATTGCAGGAGAGCACTCAAAAGGAGATGAGGACGGGGACGGAAAAAACAAGACTACGTTTTACAGTCCACGTAAACAAAGTTGCGGGCGAAGACTTGTATAATTATAAAGCTATTAAAAAAATACTTCTCGTCTCTTAATTATCTTTAAAATAGTTTTGCGTAACGTAACGTAACTTTGTCATTAACCAGATTGTGACATTTAATAATTTTATAATTATTATTTCTTTTGAAAATTTTTTAATTAGGTCGACTTTTAAATATGTAATAAAATTTAAGAAACTAAATTTGACACATTGTAATAATTGTATCATCATGAACCTTGTCAGTTATATATAGCGTAGGTGACAATACAATAACATGGTATCTTTGAGCTGGTCTGATGATAGAGCCAAGACCTATATAGTGCAACTCCTCAGAGGTTACTCTAAGCTATTCGAACTTACGTTAATATAATTCGTAGGCCCGAACACATTCTATAGTACTTGTAGCACTTGCCATTGAACAACGAGATTTTTTTGTTGTTATTTACAAAATCTATGAGCGAGTTTCCAGTGAGTTTGTCAAAAAGTTGCGCTATAACATTGCAATGTGAAATGACATTTGATAGTGTTGCCATTATACAAATTTTCCCTACTTTGTAGGCGATTTCCTTGAATATTTTTTTAAGAATTATATTATTAGCGAACTCGTGTAAAAGACGGTAGACGTCGATGAAAAAGACTATACAGATATATTATAACAAAAGAATTTCGTCGGCTCCGGAGTTTCTGCCTGCCATTACTATCGCCCCAAAGTAAGTTATGAAAGATTCCTTGAAAACCCGACGTTTTGTACAGTTTTCAGAAGTCGGTAGTCATGGGTCTACCCGTGACCATGGACTACTGCAAAAAAATAATCGGCTTCGCGCTGTATATCATAATGTATAATACTAAATATTTGCGATTAATCTGACAAAAGAGTTTCATTTGAAAGTCTATTCTTATAACATCAAACCATTTGCAATTTTCTGAGATCGCTTACTTTCATTATAAAATTTTTTATTTGCTTTAAATATATTTCTTAACTTTTAAATAAATTCACAACTTATTCCTCAAAATTAGGGAAATCTTATCCTCACAACACCGAATGGCAACCCTAAACTGCGTCATTCGGCATTCGTCCGCGCTACGTCTGACACCTATTTTAAACCAAAATCAGGAGGAAACCGTCCTTAAACATTAAAAATATTAATTAGGCGCAGTATTTAATCACTATTTAATATTACTCAATGTCTGAAGTGTTTAAATTCACCGTTCTCCGTTACAAAATTTGCGCGAGTGACCTACTTGATTGAAGTGACGTCACGTGTTTATTTTTTTTATATATATACAGTGTTATTATTTTTGTAGATATATAGTGCATTTTTGAGTAAGTATTTTAAGGAATTTCGTGTTTTTAATTAAATAAGTCAATTAATTGTTTTTGTGTTTTTAAACCGGAATGGCGATCGGTTGTTTTATTTAGTTAGACACTTGACATGAAAGAGAATTTTTCAGGTTGAAATTATAGTTTCTTGTACGCTATAACCAAACGTTCTTTCAATATCGTATTCGAAATTACATGTCGTTTAAAAGTATTTTTTATATTTTTTAAGGTATTTTAACATTTTTAATAGATTAAGGAAATAAATCAAATATTTTAATGTGTTTTCAAAGTGGAATGGCGATCAATTGTTTTATTTAGTTAGATGTTAGCAATTAAAGGGCTTATTATATTTGAAAATATTTCATTTTTTGTATGTTATTGCAACTCAAGTAATATACATGTAGTTTATTTTATGTAATCATAATTTATGCTACTTTCAATTTAATTTATGATATCTCTAATATTTATTTTTTAATTAATCCAGAACATAGTAATAGATTTTTCTTATTAGCATTGTTTTAACAGTAACTTGAAACTAGCAACCCAAATATAGCTTTGTCTGCTCAAATTTATTGTTATATTGTAGAAAAATAATCAAAAATATTTACATAAATTATAGCCAGAGTGTCATTCTTATGAATAAGCTATATTAGTGTAAAGTTTTATATAAATCTGTTTAGTAGTTTTTGTGTGAAAGTGGAAGTTGTAGGCTGTAATCACTTCAACTCAATCACACCACTATAAGGATTCTATTCCTATTTTATAATAGTATAGTCGTATCATGAAATACAAGGCTTCATTTACATGAACTTCTCTATATTAGTTTCTGCTAGATTGTTTTTAATTTTGTTTATTACGTTTGACTTTTTAGTGGGTAGTTTTATGAGAGTGATATTCTTTTCTATTATGATTATTTTCTAGGACACACATTGATAGGTGGCTGATACATTGAAATACTTGAATAATTTCAGATTTTGTGTTGGTAAAAAGGAGTGTGAACAGTGGTATCGAGCTTTAATGTGCGTTTGATGGAACCCCTGAAACCAACACTTGGGTCATAGTTGAAGGCATTACTCTGATTGTGTGCTACAAAGTTCAAGTCCAAATAATTTTCTGATCTGATAATCATCTATTCTTTATAATATATTATAATATTATAAAGCTGAATTCTTTGTTTGGTAAATACAGACCTTAGACTATGTGGTGTGTTATATTTTCCATTTGAGTACACACACAGAAGCCGCAATTTAAAGGTAGTTTATTTATAATTTTCACTGAACATAGTAATATAATGGTAACCCACACGACCCCAAACCACCCATAAACTCTTTGTATCAATCCACACAATTGATGCCAATTCAATGCAATGAGTCATGCTATTTAATGTTATCTTGTAATTGAATTTGAAACAATTGAAAATAACATGTAAGTACCTAAGTCACTAAGTTCCCGCTGCTTACCCTGCTATATTTGGAATACAGCTTGAAGTGGGAAACCTGACACAGTTGTATTACATAGTTCTAACACCTCTATCATTTTGTAAACACCTGTAATGTGTCTGCCGTAGGAATAAAGGAAATGGCAAAGTATATTTATTTTAAAAAAAACCTGTTCAGTGCGAGTCGGACTCGTGCACAAATCATTATCTATATAAATGTACATCGTTTTTTGTTCAGTTTTTTTTGTATTTGTTGTTATCTGTGAGAATTTTAGATATAGCCTGGTGACAGACCGCCGGACAATCAGCGAAATTTTAATAATAGGATCTCGTCTTACTATTTGGATACGGAACTCTTAAACCAGAATTGACTTTAAAGCTATACCAAATATAGACACTGCAGTTGGACAGTGGTATGCGCCGGAAAGTAAAAGCGGTTGTGGGTCCGATGACACTCGAGGAGAATGATTGTAATTAATTTATTTTCATTGCCCCTTTCTGGTAGACAGAAAGTAGAAATGCTGTGTTGAGTTCCACCACTCAACAGCCAAAGTCTCGAAAATACGGTGGTAAGTGCCGAGAGTGTCGATACAGCGTGAAGTTGCAAAAAAACTATATGCACAATCTTCGATAAAACAGAATATGATAAGAGTATAATATTGTCCCCAGAATTCGGCAGAAAATGGGGACGGAGTGTCTTAACATTAGGTTAAGACACTCCGTCCCCAGTAGAAAGAACGTAGTGTTTAGACACTTTGTCTATTTGTCAAAACTGAAGAATATATATATCTGAACGAGGAAATGAATAATAAAAATAATCGGATATAACTCATCCTCCCGAGCGGGAAGCGAACCCACAGCCGTCATGTGTTCCACTGCGCCTGTAGTTTCATATATAGATTGGAAGTTAGTCTAGTATAGTAATAATCCGAAGGTCAGTTACGAAGCTACGTAATACAGTACTGTCTGTGGCTTGCGGTATCCGCATACAGAGGTATTAAACATACGATTCTTATATACAGAACACTTCAGAGTATATATATCTATAAATTAGAGAGCCTGGGAACCTAGAGTTAAGAGACTCCTTTCCCATTAAGACACTTCTTTTTAATTTCCTTGAGTAAGAATCGAATCGATACCTGTCGCATTCAATGTCGAGAGATAATATCAAGGATTTGTAATGTGATGCTGTAAAATAATACTTTAGTGAGGTTAATATAGTAAAATATAATAAAATAATACAGAAAAATAACTAAGTAGCCGAAATGGTGGTAACAGTTCAATTTTCGAGAAATGTGTGATGACTAGGAATTCGTGTGAATAAACTAAAGGCTTAAATTTTACCACTTAGCATAATGTATACATGTGACACAAACATCTGTACCGAATGAGAATCGAATCCACGACCTCCTTTAAATGAAATCTTTGAACGTAACACTTTTGGAGGTAGACTGTGTTGAAAATGTCTGGTTTTCCTAAAAACTTGCCTCATAAAGCAACAGTTCGTTGAATCTATTCCAAACTAAAATGAACCTAAATGTTCATTTAGTAAGATCTATTCTACAACATTTTATCTTTACCTAATATCAAGCCAAAATGTGCTCTATAGTATCTATACATAGGTCCTCGATGAAAGCTTATATAAAGATATCGACCAAATGGCCCCAAGGTTAAATGTACAGACATTGCAGTTTTATGTATATATGTATGTATGTAGTTAAACAGCCATTTTCAGGGGTGTTACAGTTTTTCTTTGGTATTTTTCTTTTTTTTTTTAATTTCACACTTTATCCCGCATCGTCGTCGCCTGTAACTTTGCTTGCGTTGACTTTCAGACATGAAATGGAAAATCGCAACTTTTCCGTTCCATATTTTTATGTGCGTTGTCTTTTACTCACTGAGTAAGAGTTTTACATTCTAAAAGAATATAGTGTCAAGACACTTCACTGACATGCTATAGATCAATGTTGATTGATCTATTTTAAACTTGCTTCACATTGTATCCCGCACACAGCGGGGTAGGGAACCTGGGAATCTAGTGCTATGACACGCCGTTCCCATTAAGACCATTTCGTTCCCCACTTTTTAGCGAACTGGTGCATTATGTATTTAATAAAAATTGTTATAACGCATCCCTAAGTTTGATTTTGGTTCTAGGTGAATGGGCCAAGTGTCAAGTGTTTAAATCCTGTAATACAGAAGAGAAGTCTTAGTGACGCGTCACTCTTCTTCTTTTGCTTTTAAGTAATGTTTTACTTTCTAATGTTCGTTTTAGTTTTGCGTTGGCAGATCTTAATAATCTGAATGTGGTAAAAGCTTATATCTCAAAAACTTTGCAATTTAGTTATTAGTTAGGGTACGAGATTAAAGGACTACCTATATTATTATATTTGATTAGATTAAATTTTTCTTATTACTACTCAAAACTTCGTTTTTGATCAATCTCTATTTTTTCATTCTCTCACTCTGGGAGATAAAGCGCGGCGTTGATGAGAAAAAATTGGGTTTTCCTGTCCTACCTTGCTATAGGAAGAATACTGCATGAAGCTGCTTGCTCTAAACGAAAGCTGCTCTAATGTCTGTTAGTTAATAATATAACGTTCTCACACCTTTGACCTTTAAAATGTATGAAGTAACAGTCGATGTTGAAAGCTCCGTGTTGACTGTTTATGTAACACACTCTGAGAGTAATTGCCTCCAGCTCTTATACTAGAACTAGCTTTTACCTACGGATTCGACTGCATGATCAAATGGTTATTTCGAAGTACTACACTAAGCACGCAATGCGTCATGAATTTGGCAGAGTATTAATATGGGGAACGGAGTGTCTTAACAATAGGTACCCAGGTTCCTTCTGGCTACCCTGCTGTGTCCGGGGTACTTATCGTGTCGCCCTCGCATAACAGGGTAAGCACCGACCAATATATGAGACATTGCGTGTTGAGTTCGGTCACTTAACACCGCGCATTGTCATGTTACTAGAGCGTAGGTAGGAACATAATTTATTCCCGCCAGTGTGAATACAACCCAAAACCGTAGCGTTTCAAACCGTCACACGGTATGCCACTACACCAGGACGGCCTCATATTGCTTTGTCAATTGAGTTACCGTGTAACACAAGTTTTAAAGTCGTATGTACCGCCCCATCCATTATCAAATAACCTATCGAGGTTGAAGAGAATTAAATTATATCGCAAACAATTATAGACACTCTAGGTTTTGCTTTACTAGCGTCATTTTTCGCTTTTGCTTGGAGTTTTAATAAAGTGTTTATCAATTTGATAAACAGTCACAGTAATCCCTTGGTGCAGGGACACAAATGTGCGACTGTAAGCACGACAGGTCGGACGGTGGCTTTGAGTCCCACTCTAGAAAAGCAAAGATTGTCATTTTTTTTCATCCTGATAACGGGGGAAAGTGAGGCATTGAATGTTGAAAATCAATATTCAATGCCTCCAGAATAAGCTGGCAGTGGGTGTCCTAATGCAAACACAGTGTCTCAGTAGGTTCCCAGGGTCCCCGTGCGGGATATAGCGTGAAACCTACAAAAATATAGATTATTGCTGTGTGTATGTCGAATATATATTATGTATATGAGTAATAATAGCATATATAGAGTGATATGACTTAGCAAAACATGAATTTATTTTGACAATACCATTTTCGTAAGGTAGGTCAAGTTCCTCGGTCATTTTGGGATTGTACCGTACATTTTATGGCAATCAAATATAAAAAAATGTAAGTAACTAAACTCAACGGTACACTCCAAATAGGTTGCGACTTGGATGTATGTTAGACAGTGTTAGGTTTTACCACTCCACTTGGCTTATGTGCTCTAAGTCAGAAGAGATTTGCAAGAAAAAAACTACAGCGAAATTACAACTGAGTGACATCATTATTCACTGAGCTTAGCCTTTTTTTTAAATTTACGTGTTGGTTTTTCTGAGTAATGATAATTTATTTTTGGCTTAGTTTTTGAAAATTAAGATATCTTTTCGTGTATAAAATATTACTGTGGATTCGAGTTAGCTCCTTAGAGAGACCCCTAGGTTAACTGGCCTTACTCTGTAATTTGCAGTGTGCAGCGTAAAGCTTAAAAAGTCATATAGTCTTTATTATACAACAATTGCAATACAAATGTCTCGAAAATAAAAAATATAATGTATTTCTAAGAAGATTTCTAGACTAACAAAATTTTAACGAACGAAGGATTTGAACCCTCACTATGAATGCATGCAAGTGCTCTAGACAGTTAACACCATATACCTACGTTTTTGCCATGTATTATTTTTTCTTATTGAAGATGTGTTAAAATAATACTTTATAAAAAAATATGATACCAATGTCATGTGATATAGTTTATGACCATCCACAAAAATGAACTATGCAACAAAAAAACAAGAATTCGAAATCTAGTAGTTCATACGATTAGCGCGTTCAACCAAACAAACTTTTTTTCTGTTTTAAATCGCTATGTCCTATAATTTACGCCCACACAGTATCCCGGTGCACTCGTCAGTACTATGAACTCTGTGCCTTTAATCCGAATTACACGTGTGATGCACCACTCTCTCTTTGTATGCAGATGCATTTTAGATATACCTTTTTAGGACTTTCCGGCGAAAATCCTTCATTATGCGCGCCCTAAAAACCAGTCTCAGTCAGGTCTTGTTTTTGTGTTTAGCTTAGTGTTTTGATGGATACTCTTTGAAGTTTCCTTTCTAGTTTAATTGGATACGGAAGAGTGATTATATTTCACTTGAGTCAATACTCTTTATGATCTTTTTTTGAACTTCTCAAATAGCAGGTTATATTATTTAATTTTATATATTTTATTTTATATCAAGCAAACTTACAAGTTGGCTAGTCGCGCATTTTGTGCATGTATGCACATATATGTATACATTTATAATATGCATATACATTTATAATATAGTACAGTGTAGTGCAGGTTTGTTTAAAACATTTCTCGGTCTAATGTCAATTTATTACTGGGGGTGCCCTTTATCCACACTTTATCTAATAATAGCCAGCTGCGGCTAGTCATGCCGCAGGGGCATAAACGTGCGGCTAAAAACGCGACAGATTATGGGTTTGATTCCCACTCTGATAATATTTTCAATTCCTCGCTCTGGTAACAATAAAGCGCAGCGTAGAGTTCCGCCACTCAACACTCAATGTTTCGAAAATTTAACATTGCATGGAGAACTAGACAAACAGAAAGCGTGTCATTGATTTTCAAAACACGCAATGTCTCCAGAATGTCTGCAGGTAGTAGAGAATGGAAGTGTCTTTGTGGGGACGGAGTGTCTTAACACTGGGCTTGCAGGTTTACTCGGCCTATCCTGTTATGTGTGGGATATAGGTAAAATTAAAAAAAAACCGCTAAAAGAAGCTGCAAATAGAGCCTAGTGTCAAGACACTTCATTCTTCTCTTTTCGTTTACATATTTTCTTGATTGGCGGAATTCAAAGCCGCATTATGTCATTTCTGAGCGGGCAAATGTAAGTTTTGTAAATATTATTATATTACTCCTCGGAGTCGGAATTAATCTCACAACCGAGCGTGCAATAATACGCTGTTCTATTGCGACACAATTATTTCCCAAATGGGAATCGAACCCAAAACCACATTCATTGTCGGATAAAATTGTAAAACTACAAGATTTTTTTTAATTAACACACCATTAATTTGCCAGCGAGTGTTCTTTCATAGAAAAATCCTCGACAAGCGTTTCAGTAGACGCTCCTTTGATATGCATAAAAGCGTTCTAACGGGCAAAGTCAGGTACATTCGTGCATAAATGTTTTAAAAACCCTCTTCAATGCATAAGCGGCATTGATTTTAACTTTTTTTTTTTACTATTTTATTGTGTTACACGCTAAAAGAATAAGGAATTTAATGAATATTTTGTGTTTGTCTATGGTATAAGAATATATGCATATTTTTTATTATATATACTTATATATATAGTGTCATCTCGATGTGAATTTTAATTCCAGATTAAGCGCACGTGCCTATATAACTTATTTATGTTGTTAGCATTTCTGTGGACAGCAACGTTGAATGAGCTGTAAGAGCGCGTGTTACAATTGCGATGCAACTCAATAAGACTGTCCGTATAGCTTAGTCAGAGCGCTTGGACGGTAGACTGGAGTAACGGTTTCAAATCTTGTTCTTTCAAATATTTATATTTCTAAAAAAGTAATTATCTTATATTCAATAACAATTAAACGCTTTAGTCTCAAACCACAGCTATAACGTTTTAATTACTTGCTTCATAATAAAAACATGGTAAAGAAAATTCTTTATACCCTAAAAAGCGGGGAAAGCCGCAGGCGGTGGCCATTGTACCTAAGCTTAGACTATACAAGCACTTTGTACGGCGCGTGCCTACACATAAATAATGGGTAAGGGATTATAGTGTAGGGTAGTTTTAATAAGGGGTTGTTTTGGAAAATTTGTATTTGGTATAACATTGTTGTGGTGTACCCTTGAATTCTTTTCTGTCATGATAGCTGTATCCCGCATATAGCAGGGTATGCAGATGGAATCTAGTGTTAAGACAATCGATTCCCCACTTTCCGCTGAATTATGAAAGACTAGATATAATAAATTTGAATGTAATTTTCTTCTCTTGTTATCGATCATTTCCGTTAGGATGTCTAGGGATCTTAATACACGCCCTTAATTAGGTAAAACATCCTTAAAATATTATTTAAGTGTTTTAAAATATTAGATTTGTGGTTAAAGAGTTTATATATTTCTCAAAAGAAATTACATTTCACCTAAAGAGAATACAGAGTTATCTTTTTCATAGGATATTTAGTTTCTTGCCATAAAAAGTGAAATTAACCGATCGCCTATCTAACCTCAGTTGCTTGTAGTCCGTGAAGTTAGGCTTAAGTGATAATGTGATAGTGAAATGTAACGTTAACATATCAAGAAGTGTCAAGATAACCTAATTTTTAAAGAAATGTGAGTAAAATGGCTGGAACACGCACTCTTAGTGGGGAACCCCCGCGGTCCACCGCATACTATTATGCTGACCTTGAAAAGATCAAACGACAAAATGGCGGTCAATCGCGTCAAAATGGCGCACAAGCGGAAGATTGCCAAGACAAGGAGCAAAATCTAAACGAGCTCAGTGAATATGTCGAGACAAATGAAGTTATCAACGATGGGGCGACTAAAGACGTTCCCCCATTAAGAGATCGGTGGTCACCTGAATACACGACCCCAGAGAATGGGGTGAAAATTGGGGAAACTTATTCCACAGCGGGAACCTTTCCCATGCCCGAGCAAAAGGAAAAGGAACCTTTGCTAGCGGAATTGGAGATAGTTGGACGTGTTCCATTAACCCAATTGGATACGACTCCAGGAGTTAGGAGGAGTCGCAGCTGGTACTTGTGTTGCCCTAATGTTGGTGATGAGGAGATATCCAGGGAATCCTCCTGGAGGTACTCCAGCTTAAGGCCGGTGACTGCACCTCCTGTTGCTGGACAGAATGGTTTTCATATGGTAAGTTCATGAATTAATAGATCGATCATTTAATTTGTTTAAACGAAATTATTGTCAAAATGATTATAACTTTTATTCACAGTTTTTATATGAGAGAATTATTATTTTTTGAAATAACTTAATTTGAATCGGCTTCCTTGAATAAAATGTGATTCTTATATAACTCGTGTTCCACCTTCCACATTTTTTTTAAAACATAATTACTAAGAATGATCCTTTGACGATAGGTGCTATGCTAAATGCTCAGTGTATTTTAAAATTTACAAACAACACTCCACTCAGTTCCAAACAAAATTATACTTAAAAGTAATTTTAAAAAGTTACACCTATTTCAAATACCGGCTGTTTCCTAGGTACTTATATGTATAATAGAAGAATTTAGACCGTTTCCTAAGGCGGTTTCGATACCTAATCGAGGAATCAATAACTTAATATTTTAGTTTTTCTCGCTCTGGTTACAAGAGAAAGATCGGGATTGAGTACTGCCACTCAACACGCTATATTTCGAAAATTCTGTTGTGTACCTCCGTTTCTTCACACTAGGTTCCCTCTATCTACGCTGCTTTACGCAGGAAACAGCGTGAAAGTAATAAAAATTTGACACTTATAAACAATAAGGAAATTTATTGTTAAACCATATTAATATAGACCAATAGTCAAGCTGGGAATCCATAGCAACTTATCCGATATCCTAATAAAACGACTAATTATCATAATCGATTTTGGTGACCGCCATATAGTGATGTACCAAATGCAATGACAATGGCATACCTATGCATTGAAACCGCTATGTGGTGACATATATGTAAACTAATATTTAATACATGAACTGTCGGTGTTTGTTACGAGTTACCACTGAATGGTTGACGATGAACCGATTTTGGTAGAATTTGGCACAAACGTTGTTATCGTTTTGAATTATAAGATTTCATTAAGATGACAGTCTTGGCGTAGAGGGACAAGCGAGCGACTATAAACGCGACAGGTTGAGGTTTCTATCCATACTGGAGGAAATAAAATATTTAATATTTTATTCTCTTTGGTAACGCTCTCAACACGCAATGTCCCCAGAATTCGGCAGACAGTGGGGAATGGAAGTGTCTCAATGTAAACGGAGTGGCATAACACTAGTGTCTCAGATCCCCCTGCCTATCCTGTTATGTGCGTGACTGCTGCCAGTATATGCAGGAGCACGGAGAAGTATTCGAAGTCACTACCATCGCATATTGAGAGAATAGAATTGACGGAAACGGATCTTTGAAATCACGACCTTCCGCCCATTAAGCAGTTCCAATTATACCGAAAAGTCGTTTACGTGTTTAAGTTGAGAAACTTGGTCAAGGACTCTGAACTGGCTGAATAGAATTGGATCAAATGCATACTAAATGTGTGAAAAAAATATTTCTTTTTCAGAAAGTAACAGGAATCTACAACACAAGCGTTTTTGAATGATATCAATTGATTTTTATACAATTTGGTGTGTTTTTTTTAGATTCACCTTTCTCTACTATGTGATAAAGCATCCCGCACATAGCAGAGTAGGTAGAGGATACTAGTTTACAGTTAAAATATACTTCCAAATGATTAGGATATAAAAGTATTTTGGTCTTCTGGTTTTATCAGGTGGCAACACACAGCAGTGGCCGAGTAGACGATCTCTCCACCCTCAAAGCGGAACGTGACGCCCTGGTCCGAGCTCTAGCAGCGGAAAGACAGAGAGCTGCATCCGCGGCCAGAGCCCACGATGCCAGACTTGCGGAACTACATGGCGTGATAGCTGAGCTGGTCAGACGGAGAACTGCTGATAAACGAGCGAAGGCTATACCTGAAGAGGAGGTTTCTGGTGAGATGTTTTTTGTTTAGTAGTTTCTGGACCTCGAGGCGCAGCGGTACAGTCTCTGACTGTAAACGTGACAGTTGCGGGTTCGATTTCCATTCAAGGGGAATGAATTTCATTTCTTCGCTCTAGTAACAAGATAAAGCGTGGCATTGTGTTCCGTCACATCACGCAATGTCTCGAAAATTGGGAAAAGCGAAAAGTGTGGAACTGAGAATCTGAAGCTACAAAAAATATATTTTTTTATTTTGTCATCGGACGCTGCTTTAGATTTGTCTTAAGACACTCTGTTTTCACCAGTATATATGTTTATTTACTAATACATATATATACTTGTAAAATGAATAGGAGCCACTACATGTTAAATTGGTAAAGCCTTATTTATATATTTAAACATGCAGTGGCCAAATCATTGCGGTACACCCATTTTTGAAACATTTCATTTCAACAAAAAAAGCTTATATATATATATATATATATATATATATATATATATATATATATATATCGATAGCAAAATATAACTTATAATGTCAAATTCGGGAGAAAAATGGAAAACAGAGTATTATTAGTGACATATCTATGTGTCCAGAAAGACTTGTTTTTAATAATATTACATATTTTATTATAATAATAGAACATTTTTATAATTACAGATGAATGCGAATCAACAACACAGCCGGCGGGTGAACTGGAAAATGACGCTGACATGTCTCAAACTGAACAAGTACGTGGCTTAACGCTGTATTTCGCATATAGCAAGCTAGGCTGAGGAAGCACAGTGTCACGACACTGTGTTTCCTTTTCTTTTCTTTCTTTTTCCTGATTATTGAGTGGCTGAACTCAACGGTGGGCTTTGTCTTAGTTTAAATTAATTATAATAATTTATTTTTTGCATGTTTGTTACGGAGTCACTTCGTCAAATATAAATCGTTTTAAATTAAATCTACATAATTATTGGTTTAGATTATAGTTTTATAAATTCCTGTAAATGTAAAGAGATGCTAGGGATTGACACAACTCACACATGAAACTACTTGAAAAGTTAAAGTTTGTCATGTTGGTAGGTCAGGGTGTAGGGGCGAGAGGATGTACGAGGGCAGAGTTTAAAATTTTTGCGGTAACGGGAAAACTACGGGATTTGTTTTATAGGTATAGATAGTCTAGGAGTCTATTGATATTTAACTCAAAATGTTTTTTTTTATTGTTAATAGAATGATAACTCATCACTTCTAAGTCCAGCTGAACTGCCAACGCCACAGGATTCGAAGGTGGAACCTCTTCCCGATGATACAGATGTCAGCACCACTGAGCAGCTAAGGTGAGGAAATTACTTTAGTATTTTTTCGCATATAGTAAAGTAGACAGGGGGAGCCTAGTGTTATGATACTGTAACCCAGGGTTCCCCAACCTTTTTTGTGTTGTAAGCCCCTTGCCATGGTTTTCCGTGTTGGGTACTTAATACCTGATATTGATTTCCTGTAAATTTCTAACTGTAGTGAAGTTTAGTGTTAAAAACTTAAAGTAAAAACACATGTTAATTTATACATTTATTAATTGAATTTATATTAATAAAATAATTTAATTTAATTTAATTTTCTAATTTTTTTTTTCGCTGACGTAGACCTTTTACATTTTTTTATATATTTTTAGATTAGAAACTCCAAAATTAGAAGTGTCACCGCCACAAGGATCAGAAAATTGTTCAAGTCTTGTTTTATGTGAACGCGATTCAGAAATATGTGTTAGTACTGCAAGGTGAGTCATTCAAATTCCATATCAATGTATATATATATATTAATACGTGAGAACAGCTACAGTTTGTATAGAGGAGGAATGCAGAATGCTAATATTTTGTAAAATAATGCATAAAAAACATATTTAATTAATAAATTGTATATAGCGCACACTAACATATTATTTTTGTGATTATTCACTTTTGACATTCTTTTTATAATATTACCTAAAAATATAAAAAAAATAAAGCTAATTAAATAATTATTAAAGTCTAAGAAGAGAATTTTTGATGCTGTAGGGAGGGTTTGGCGTTACATCGAGTAAAATATTCACTGTATTTAAGTGACATTAAAAAATTCCAGATGTTGTCAATACGCCAGAGCGATACATGGCAACGGTGGTAGTTGCGAAAGGGAAAGGGGTTCCCCAGGACTGTTACCGCCTTCGCCGGGTAAGTTTTATCTTAGTTTTCTTCACGCTTCCTTAAAAAATTCGGGAAATCTCCTACACTTCTCAAAGAATCTATACGAAAACGAAATACACTGAAGAATTAACACAAGGAAGAGGAAAACTTGAATATCAATTAATAAATTTTTTTCAAATTTGAAACCTCTGGAATATATATATATTTTAAAGGTTTACGGCGTATCTCGCGCAGAACAGGGTCTCTATGCTTACTAAATAATAAATTTAAACAAAAAACATTTTGGTCCTTCGAATCGTACTTTTTATTTCCAGGTCGTTGTGAATCCAGAGAGGCCAAAATGGCGTCGCGAGTAAGACTCAGACGTACAGAAGATACCGAAAGTAACCACATATCCGACGACGAGGTAGGATATTGAGTAGGAAATGAACATAATTTATATATAATAAATAATGCCTTTTCAATTCGAGGGTCTTAATTTAAATATGTTTAATGTAGATTAAACGGAAATAATATTGGTTAAAAGGTTACTATTGTTAATTTAACTATTTATCATGGATTCAGACGAAACTTAATGGTTATATATATATATATATATATATTTTCAGCTTCACGCTGTATCCCGCACACAGCAGGGTAGGCAGAGGGAACCTCGGTGTTAAGATAATTCGTTCCCATCTTTCAGCCGAATTCTGGAGCCATTGCGTGTTGAGTGGCAGAACTTAACGCCGCGCTTTGCCTCGACACCAGTGCAAAGAAAATGGAAATATAAACATAAATAAATATTTCACTTCTTCGAGTGGGTATCGAACCCACAACCGTCGCGTTACAGTCATACTCTTGTGCCACCACGCCACGAATAGCACATGGGAATAACACATTGACTACAATTTTTGTAAACATTTTGTACAATTTGAATATAATATCGTGGGTATTTTTTTAGGCATGGTGTGTCGAAGCAGCGGAGAGATTGGCACTAGACGTATGTGCTCAAGCTGATTTAAGAGAAGCACTAGTAGCTGCTACCAATGATGGTGACTAAATTCTTTTTTATTTTTTAGGAGAAAGAAAGTAATATTTAAAGTTTGTAGGATAGTTTCGAAAGTAAAGGTTTTAGTATATTTTTGCCGCTTCAAAGAATATAAACTCGTGAATATGTATGTAAACGCGACAGTTGTGGGTACGATTTCCATTTGGGGGAATGAAAGTTTTAATTTCTTCGCTCTGTTAACTAGACAAAGCGCGGCGTAGAGATACGCCACTCAACTCGCAATGTCTCGAAAATTTACGTGCGGTATACAGCGCGAAGCTAAAAAAAATGTTATTATTAACACCCGATGTAAATCGCGGGGTGTTATAAATGTGACGTGTCTGTGTATTATGTATCGTCGTATCTTACCGTCACGTAATCGAGAGTGCTTTTAGTCATAATTCGGGAAAATATGTCCAGCCGTTTGAACATCAGCAGCTCATTTCTTTATGTTTGTTTACTTTTTACAGTTTTTTCTATTGGAGATTTTTTAAACATTTTTTTTTCTTTCTTTCACACAGATGACCTCCCATCAACCGCAATAGCTGCCCAGTCAGCAGCATGGCGCGCCCGGTGCACACGCCTGGCGGCAGACACTAAAGTGCTGGATATCGCCCTAAATAGGGCCGTGGACACGGCGCACAGGCTGCAGTGTGCGTGTGCCCTACATGAGTCCGCGTCCGTGGCGCTGTGTGGGGCGCTGCAAGCGGCTGATCGGGCCCTCGAGGTGTACGATGTGCTGCTGGCTTTGGCTGAGACCCAGGGAGAGAGGGGGGAACAGGTTGGTGGAGAAGGGAAAGCATGACGTCATTAAAAATTATGATTAA
Source organism: Heliconius aoede (assembly GCA_037355905.1). NCBI lineage: Eukaryota > Metazoa > Arthropoda > Insecta > Lepidoptera > Nymphalidae > Heliconius > Heliconius aoede. Next base: position 71,147 of record JBAIZZ010000093.1, on the reverse strand, counting down.
GAGTAAAAGAAGAGAGTGAGGAGTAGGCAGGTCTTTATACTAGTTTGCAAGGAGGAGAAAGCAGGTAGATTAATAATTAGAAAAAGAAATAGTAGTATAACGTGTGTTGTTAGTGAAGAGGGGAGCACGTGGGCTATGGATATAGTATAGTATAGTATAGCTAGGTCAATATTTGTCGGTGAAGGGAAAGAAGTAAAATTAATAAAAAAATAATATTACGTTGATAAAGGTATAAGGAATAAAAATGGTTATGAATAAACTATAAAAAGTGTTTTTAATATTAAAATAATTATTATCTCGGTGTGGCAGCGCGAGGCGGCAGAGGGCGTGGCAGCGCGCCTGTTGTGGCGGCTGCGCGCGGCGCCGACGTGGGGCGCGCCGCTGTTGTCGCCGGGGCCCTGGCACGATCACCACTCGTAACTACAATATCTACTATATGTTATATGCTATATACTCATTTTATATGAGGCTATCTTGTCTGACACATTGTGTGACTGTAAACACGAAGGTTGTCGGTTCGATTCTTATGAGAGAAGACATATTGTCTCTCTCTGGTAGTATAATAATGCGTGGCATAGAGTTCCATCACTCTAAACACGCCTCTAGAATTCAGCGGGAAGCAGAATGCTTACTAGGTTCCCTGTGCTGTATGTGGCATACAACGTGAAGCTTACAAAAGAGTATAGAATAACACAAAATTGTAAATATTTTAATTGTATTTTACGTTACTTTTCATCGTTTCAGTTCAATACCAGATGAACAAACAAACACAAGCAACACTACAAACACAATAGATAAAATACAATGGGACGAAACCAGCGAGGCGTGTCTCAGAGCGCACGCGGCCAGACTGAAGAGGGAGACGGTGGCGTTACGTGCCAGCAGACCCCCGCCCGCGCTGTATTCACCACACGGTACGTGAAACATGGCATGAACAATTAAGTGAGTGAACGAGTGAGTAACCCTATAAATGAGAGAACAAATGAGTCCGTGAAAGAGAGGTAAATAAATGCAGATTAAACGATTGAACGGGAAAAGAATGAATTGATAAAAAAATTCGACAAATGAAAACCGAAACCAGCGAGGCGCGTCGCAGAGCACACGCCGCGCGACTGATGCTGGATAAAGTCATCCAAAAAATATTCATTCATTCAATTTCATTTCAATATTCACTGTAATAATTGAAATAAGAATAAATTAACTTAAACTGTAGTTTACGATAGTGGTATTACGATAGTTAATAAAATCAACAAGTGAATTTTTGGGCACTCGAGTGAAAATATTATAGAATATCCCCAATTCAACTAGTGACAATGCTTACAGACATGGACGATGAAGACACCAACTGTGTGGAGTCAGTCAGCATGGCGGAGATGGAAGCTGCTGTTATGTTGCAGGTATTTACTGCGCTAAGCTGTTAAAACTGTAAATGTGGTGGTTGTCGGTTTGACCCACCGGGAAAAATAAATTATTCAGGGAATAAGTTATTTTTAATTCTTCGCTCTGATGAGAGAAGAGAGCCGAGCAGATTTGAGTTCCGCCATTCATTTGAGCGAATTTGAGTCAGGAATTGGAGCGGTGTTTGGAGGATGGAGTGCAATGACACGAGGTTTTCTCACTTAAAGAAAAAAATGTAATAGGAATAAAATTACAATTTTGGACAACTTATTTATTAAACTTATCTATTTTCTTAAATTGTAAATATTATAGTTTATATATAAGTTTTCCTTCGGAATTTTTTTTTTCTTATATAATATATTTTTTCTTTTTTTGTATATATCATATCTAATAAATGGTTTTTTTTTTCAGGAAATGTTAATAGCAAAAGAGAATCGCGCAACAGAAAGGGCGGCCGCCTTACTTCAAGAAGCCAGGAGACCCAACGATCATAAGGTAGTGTAATAAAACACGCTTCACGCTGTATCCCGTAGTATATAGGGTAGGCAGTATCAGGGTAGGTAGAGGGAAACTAGTGTGATGATATTCCGATCCCCTCGCACTGCAGAATTGAAATATATAGGTACATATTTTTTGTCAAACTCCGAGGAATGGTTATAATTAAAATATTTTTATTATATTTTTAATTTTTTTTCAGAGTGAATCGTCCCACCGTCGTCGTAGACACAGAGAGAGACATTGGTTAGACACACAAGCATCGGAAACTGATTTATAATAAATATCACAATTGTAATGAAAATGAGGCCCCGTGCTATTGTAAGTTTTCATTTATTTCGGAATCTTAATTTGTATTGGAATTTATGATATCATGTCATTTAAAAAACTGTATTTGTATGGAAAAAATTTATCCTGGCCCCTTATTAGGCATGGCCCCTTTCTAAAAGGCCTCTTTCTATGTTAACTATTAATTCTAAAATTTGTTTTCTTTTAAATTTAGTATATATTTTAAGGAACCAGAAGCACTGAATATAAAAATTCGGGAAATTTAATCAGTTTAAAAAAAATCAATTAATAATGGAGTGTCCTAACACGATGTTGCCTCTGCCTACCCTGCTGTGTGCGGGATGCAGCGGTAAGCTGAATTATTAATAAAATTCTGATATATGTATATTAAATGAAAAACTTTGTAATATTGCAAAAAAAAGTTTATTTTAAATAAATGAAGGCGGCCTTCGAGACCTCCAAAAAGGGACCTTTTAAAATGGATAAAGATAATGGGAAGTATTGTAGTCGTTCTTTACGTTGTAATTTTCACTTTATATAATGTACTGTTTTTTTTGTATTGTAATGTTCATTAAAATTTTTAGACAGTCATTTTAACTTCAATATTTTATTGTAAAATTAATATATTTTTTAAAATATGTCATATTACAAACGCCATGTGTGTTTTCCGATAATAGAGATAATACCGAATTCTAGAAACATTGCGTGACGAGTGGCGGAACACAACGCCGCGCTTTCCCTTGTTACTAGAGCGAAGAAATGCAAATATTATATATTTCATTCCCCATGTGAGGATCGAACCCAAAACCATCGCGTACGCGTTTACGTTTTTTATTTTATTTCATATATTATTAAAAAAATATTTTCCATAATTTATAAACTTAAGCAATAATTTTCAATAACTATTTATTATAAATAATAATCATATCACAAATAATTTCGAATAATCACAAATTATATGACAAAATAAAACTAAGAATCTCTAAAATATTTTTAGGTCATTTCTTTCGCGGATATTCTTTTTTTTTTAATATTAGATAGTTTTCCGCCACGCATAGTATTTACATATTTATACTGAACAATATTTAACTAATATTTTAGAGCTGAAAAAGAGAATTTATTCGGCTGAATGATTGATGCAAATTATTTTTGTTTCTACACAATAATAATAATATATATTACTATATGACTAAATAGAATAGAAGGCTATATGAGATCGACTGTAGAATATGTCATGAGTAGCTATTGCCATCAGCCAAAAATAAATTATATTGTTCTGTAATAATATGGAACTGAATTGTCTTTTTTTTTTTTCAATATAAAGATCGTTACGTGGATTTCTGTACATGGAAGATATGTGAGGAAAATCTCATTATTGGGGGCATTTATCAATGAAATAGAACCCAATACAATGATTTTTAAACATTATGTCTGCGAAATATCGCTTAACCAATTTAAATGAAGTTTAAACTATTGTATTTTTGCATACTTCGTGTAACCTTTAGTCTTTGTTTTATTTCAATCGGTTCATAAATAATTATAATAATGTATTTTGAACTTAGGTCTTCAATGAATAATAGTAATTGTTTTTATATTTATTTCAATATTTCTTATCTTACGTATATTTTTATTTATTTGAGGATAATACGCATGTTTTCTTCCCTGACGAATTCATTCTAATACAAACAAAGGAAACCTTTTGAATATAATTTATTTTGTTTGACTTATTTTTTTTTGTATTATTTTTACGGCCTATACACATTACTTATTGGTTTATTATTATTGAAAACTTTGTCATTTTTTTACCTTTTTCAAGTATTTTTATATGAAAAAAACATTAAAGTACAATTTAACAAAACGCCATTTACAATGCTTTATTATTATGACTTTAATTTATTAAAATTACGCTGTTCGGCGGAATTCCACTTATTTTACGACATTTTAATGCATTTTTAACTTTTATTGGCATATTTTTAAATAAACGTTTAATGTATGCGTTTGAAAAAGTAACTATTTTTGTACATAATATTATTAGTTAGGATCGTCGCTGCCAAGTTTAGATACTAGTCCTGGTCAAAATTATTATTATAGGAAAAATATTTATTACATTCTTTTAATTGACTTATTGAACATTTTTGTGAATTTATTTAAAAAAAATGGTTTAAAAGATTTTTTTAAATGCTCGATGTTGGATTTTTAAAATATATATTTTTAAACGATTGCTTAAATAATTCTTAGACTAAAACATCGAATCTAATAAAAAATAAATCTCAAATATAGTACATTCATAGATAATATTTAAGTACAATAGTAGAGAAGAGTGATGTAGCAATATCGCAAGTTGAAATATTTGTTAAAAAGAGAGCTTCCTTTCCGCGTGTCGCTGGACAGAGCGTTGAACTGCTGCAGAATAAAAAACCACCATGTTATAATAATTAAATATTATTCGGAAACTTGGATTTTTAAAAATACTAATGATTCTGCATTGAAGTTGTCAAAAAAGTGACATTGATGTTGATGCTCATCTTGCAGCGATAAATTTTTCAATCGGAATTTTAGTATTTTTATAAAAAAAACCTCAACAAATTGAACCACAATAAAATATCACTAAACGAACATTTTTTAAAATCTCTCTTCCTATAACTTTATTATGCCACTCTTCTTTATTCTCCTCGTCTCTACTTTTCTCTCTCATATAAATAAAATTTGCTTTATTTGTTCGCTGACAAATCAACTGACAATATGAAAATGTTTATTAGAAATAAAAAAAATAATGTAGATGTTATATTTATAATATTTTCCTAAATATATAATAATATTTTAGGTTATTTGTTAGTGTTCAGTCGAATTGTCAGTGAACCTATGTGTTGTCTACATAATCATGTGTAGAATTTACTTTGTTTTGTCTCTAAATGGCTTGAAATCTAGCTTTTCTGTGTATTTCTGATCTAATTAGACTTAAATAGTGCTATATTTGGCCGCCAGACTGCTTGAGATGTTTTAAAAGTACTCGTAGTGTGAGTAACTATTCTTCAAAAAGTACACATATATATATATATATATATATATATATATATGTGTGTGTGTGTGTGTTTGTATGTATATATATACAGTTAATTCTCGACTTACGACGGGGTTTGGTTCCACAACTTCGAAAGTAAGTCGAATTTCATACAAATAAAAATAATAAAATATGATTTATGGTGGCTAAGGATGACGCAATCTACTGCAGAAGCGCGAAATCAATTATCAGGAGCGTGCAATATTGTATTACATATATATGTGACGAAAACTAAAAAAAAATACACATTTTTTTTGAAAATTTTTCATGAATTTTTTTCGTCGTAAGTGCGAATGGCCGTAAATCGAGGTGGTCGTAACTCGAGAACTGACTGTATATGTATTTTTATAAATATTAATTGCGTATTAACGCTGTATCCTGCATATAGCAGGGTTAAGTCACTTCGTTCTCCAGTTTCTGCGGAATTTTGGAGGCATTATGTGTTGAGTGGTAGAACTCAACACATAACGCATTCATTGCGTGTTAAATATAATTTTGTGAATATAATTCTTAAGAGTGCCAATTAAGGATAATCTATTTGTTAATCTAAATATCTAAAAGAGGTATTAAGTTTGAAATTGTAGCGTTGCTTTTAACGTTTTACAAAAGTAACGTGTAATGTAACAATTAATATATAATAAATGTATATATTTTTAAATATCATTATCTTAGAATTTGTATATTTTTTAAGCTTCACGCTGTATCTCGTATATAGCAGAACATGCAGAGGGAATCGATTTCTTTTTCGTTCTTTCGATTCGTTTTTTTTTTACTTAAAAATGATATAGGAAAATAGTCTCGCGGCCAAATACAACACCATGTAATAATTAATGATCATTATAGAAATCTGTCATACATTTATAACTTGAGTTTAAAATTACTTTTTAAATAAATATCTTGAAAATTTACTTTTACGTATAATTTAATTAATTCCACAGAAAAAAAAATTATTTTAGTATGATAGAATTTCGTTTAGTTTTTGATGGATTTTAATTAAGTTATAAATGTATGAGATAATTAATATTAATGAATGTATAAAGTGTATGTATGTAAAGCGACTGCGGCAGTATGGTGCTAGCGTACTAAAGTATATCAAATAAAATGTTACAAAATATGTTATATTGTTTTACTTTTATCCTGTTTTTATATATTTTTCTGTATAAACCACTGGCGGAACACGTTGCCAGCCAGGCGCTGGACGTGGTCGTCCAGAATCTGAAGGCGGAGGTCTCTATGCAGTCGCGTTTGTCGCGTCGTAGCGCGATATTATGAACTACCTGGAGGCTGTGGCGTTAGCGCTCGTTGGCTAGGGCGTACCAGGCCGATGCCGCGTATGTTAGGCCTGACATGTGTTTTATAAAGCTGGGTGTTGGTGGTGAGCGGGAGGCGCAGTGCAGGGCAGCTCTGGCTCTTACAACGCCCGTGCGCCCTTCTATATGATTGTTCACAAATAAGTTGTAAGGTAGAATGAATAAGAATTGATGACGCTCGTAGTGGCGTGATCGGTAGGTGTCGTATAAAAATCTATAGGCAACTTTAATGATATACCGACAATATGCTATATTTTAGAATGCAAACAAGATATGAAAAATAAATTAATATAGTCATTCACCAAGCGGTAATCGACCTTCGTAGAACGTTCTAGAAATAAAGTGACGGTAGCTCTAGACAGATTTTTTAAATTTCATAATAATGCAAAAAAGTCAATTGCAGCGAGAAGCACCTTTAAACAAATCTCACAACACGCAATGCCTCTAGAATTATATGAAAAATGAGGAACGGAAGTTTTATAATGGGAAACGGAGTGTCTTAACACTAGGTCCCCATACATGGATCCTAGGTCCATCAATATGTGAGATACATCGTGACTCGTGATGTTACTGAAAATCTGACCTTCATCGACGCACGTCATCAATAAAATAAAACGGAACAAGTGTGAATAAATATTTTATTAGTACATAACGTTTTGAACAACTCTCCCGCTCTGACGTTATCGACTGGTCACAACCACAACAACTATTGACCAAACAAAGTAAAAAATTTTAAAAAAACCGTTTAAATATTGCTCTTTGCTTAAATTTTAATTAAATTTGTAAATAAGAAGTAAAACATACTCTATCTGTACTCAAAAATAAAAAAGTCGCTATTTTCCATTAAATTTGAGCAAAAAAGGAATGAAACAAGAAAATATAATTATTTCTATACGAGGGTAGTTATTAAAATATTAATTACATTGTAAGTTAATCATTACATATTGCCATCTCATTCACTCTTCAGTGGTTAGAGTGAGAGAGTACAATATAACTATTGAAAAACGACTGTAGACGTGAAATCTTAATTATTAAAAAAACAATATTAGTAATAGAAAAAAAAACCAAAAGTTCCTTTTGTTTTTTAATATTTTCGAAAGTGTTTCTTTTCTTTTTTTCTTTTTGTTCTTTCTTTTCTTTTTGTTTTAAAATTCACAAAAAATGCGGAACAGAGTGTCTCAACACTAGCTTCCCGCTGCCTACAATGCTATATGCGAGATCAGCGAGAAACCAGAAACGAAGAAACAAGACAGTATATTTTCACGCCCACACTCGTTAAAAAAGTGACATATTAAAAACGAAATGGCAGTATTTATGTATTTAGTTGTTATTCAAAACAAATATCTTACATAATTATTAAGCGTCAAAATATCCATTGTACCACCGTCTGATGAAACCTTTTTACCGTTCCTCTCAAAGATACGAAGAAAGTAAATAAAATAATTTGAACATGTTTTAAAATGTTCAAGCATATCTGACAAAATCTAACCTTCTATATTCATTTATTGATTGATTGACATGTAAGGTACAGTACGGTCCCCGAGTCTTGGCCGCTCTGAAGTTAGATGTAGATGACTGGGCAAATTTATATTTTATAATTTTTCTTATTTTTTTATAATTTTACTCCCAAGTAAGAGTATGAAAAGAGCATGAAAGTTCACAAAATCTACCTTCAGAGCGGCCACGGCTCGTTGTTAGTACTGTACTGAGACTATTGTAATTTTTGATCGTATTAAGTCACAGAACTGTCAGTATTTGAATCACACAATGCCCCGTCGTGGCGCAGCGGCACAACAATGTGACTGTAATGCGACGTTTATGGATTCGATCCCCACTCGAGGAAGTAGAAATATTTATTTACATTTATATTTTAATTTCTTCGCTCTGGTGACGAGGCAAGGTGCGGCATTGAGCTTTGCCACTCAACATGCAATGCCTCTAGAAATCGGCAGAAAGTGTGGAACGGAGATAAAAAAAACAGTTTCCAGTTGAACACTGTATACATACAATATAACGTAAATAAATAATGCTATCACTTTCTTATAAGAATTAATAGAAAGAAACAAACATACTTTGTATTATACAATCCACTAATATTATAAATGTGTAATTTTATGACGATTAATGTGTTCCACTTCCAAATATACATGGGCTACAATTTCTGTAGACATTTTGTATAAATATATAACAATAAGTTTAGGCAGGGGGAGCCGCGTGCGAGTCGGTAGTATAAACCATTCATTTCTAAAAAGATTGTAGAAAGTGATACCACTATTCGTTAAAAATATATGAATGTACATTTCTTTAGTAACTTATCATACGGCGGTAGAGTGGTAATTATTATAATAATATTTATTCACTATCAAAAGTTTCGTCTGTTTGTGGGTATTTTTGATTAATGAAGTTCATTTTTGATATTAAAAATTTTCTTAGAAATCAATATTTAAAAAATCATATTATATAGATAAAAAATCCTGTAGAGATGGATATACAGTTTATACACATTTGTTTCTAAAACTTTCAATACATCAAGCCAAAACTAAAAGAACATAATCAAAAGAATTAAGGAAGAATTATTCCAAAATGTATACTTCAATTTTGTATAAATATAAAGAGAGAAAAATACATAAAATTAAACAAAAACATCCACAAACAGACCAACTATCAATAATATTACAATTACATCGCGAATTAATCCTTAATTATTATTTTAATTTGTGCTCGATTTCAGAAATCAAATATAATAATAATTATTATTAAAAACAAAACGTTTCATCTGTGACTTAAAATTATATTTACAATAATAATAAAATAGTAAAAACCATGAGCTATTAATTTTTACTTTAAACCTTTTTCAAGCTGATATTTTTTCAAAACTTCAAGGTTCAAAATCCCTAAAATGAGCAACAATAGTCTCCATAAGGAATAATATATTTTTGTATTATCAATAATTCCATTAGAACACGAGCAGACAGTTTTAATTCATTATAAAAAGTATATTTTTTATTATAACATGTGTTAGTTATATCTACATAATGGCATTTTCTTATACAGGCTGCTTGATTAAAATTTAATTAAATAAGAAATGTATATTTTTCCTTTATATTCATCAAAACTTTGATTTTAAATTCATATCCCGTGATGGAGAAGTAAATGTATTTTGTACATATATTTTTTCTTCTTTTATCATACAAAAAATCAATAATTATTTTATTATATATGAAATACTTATTATATATGAGAAAAAAGGACCAACAGTTATTAATAATATGTTAAGCAATTGTAAACCAAATAAGTAAGTTAAAATAAAATCAAAATTTAACATATGATATAGACAAAGTAGGTCTTTATATTTTTCTTTATACTTCAATATAATTAAAAGAAAGCCAGGCAGCCCGCATAGTGAGAAAAAAATACTATCACAATAGGAAAAAATCTGTCATTCACAAAAAACAATGTCAACAATATATTCCATTTCCCTCTTTCATCAGAAGACGTTACGAAAAACACATGAATGAGGTTATTAAAAAAAAAAACAATTTGGAACATTAAAAATGAAATTAATAATACAAAAGAAATTAATTACTTTTTACTTAAAAAAATACAAACATGACAAAAAATAAAAAAAAGAAAAAAAACGCAATACGCTTACGTTCCCGCCATCATACACTGACATACATACATACACTATATTTACATTATATATATACACACATTGCGTAATTGGTCGCCTCTAAAAATTAATTTTATTAAATAAGATAATTTATTATAGCTTTTGTTATATTCACATATAAATTTAAATAAAATGGCAGTTTTGATTTTATTCTTTATAGTTTAAAAAAGCATGAGATAGCGTGTGACTAAAAATTAACACTTTAATTATTTTTTAATATCTATATAACAGCTGAATGTGAATTGGCTGCTGTACGCGGATGATGCAGTGCTCATTGCATCATCAGAATGCGAGATGCAGGCATTGTTCACCACGCTGAAACAAGAGTTTGAAAATAATGGTCTAAGCCTGAATGTAAACAAGACGAAGGTTCTGGTTTTTGAAAGAGACGAAGAAAGGACGGAATGCAAGATCAATGTAAATGGTAACATCTAACCTAGAACAAGTGAATGAACTTTTTAGGCTGATGACACTTGCCCGTTTTACTTCGGTTCGTCAATTCATGACCTTATTTCGCAGGCCCGACACGATCTTGATGTCCTTCACGAGTGGTTTCAGTATAACCTATTGACCACCAAATCTAAAACTAGCTATATACTTTTCAAGGCTAAAAACAAATTCATACCAAATTACGCATCTCTCACAATAAATAGACCCTTACATGAAATAAATCTCATGAAAGATATCTTGGCCTACAAATGGATACTTATTTAACGAATCTAGCAGAGAGAAGGCGATCAAAGCCTTCCTGGGAACTCACTACCAGAGGAACCCGGAAGGACAACGCGCAGGGCTGCTAGCACTCGGCAGAGTGACAATTTTATCCCCCAAACTTCAACCAGCCAACACCCCACGCAAACACGCCATAAATGCGTTCAAGTTCGTGGCCATATGCGAGGTACTAGCGAGGATGTTACTGTGAGAATGAAGAACGTGTTCAGTTGGTTTGGGCACGTCGAACGAATGAGTGATGAAAGAATGGTAAAAAAAATATTTATGAGGGAAAAGTGAGTGGTAATAGAGGTAAAGGAGACCTCGGTTGACCTTCGATAACAAAGTATCAAAATACTGGAGGAAGGTCATGTAAAAAGCATATCTCTGACTACCCTGCTAGGGATAAAGCGTGAAGCTAAGTTAAGTATATAACAGCTTCACCTTGCATCCCGCATATAGCGGAGGGGAGAGAGAGAGAATCCAGTGTCAAGACGCTACGTCTGTGTCTTAACGTTGTCTTTTATTTATATTTAGAATTAAAATTGTTTACACTTAAGGTCAATACTGACACACTTTTCTTATTTTATTATTATTATAGTCACGCTTACAGTCACACGCTTGTCTTATATATATGCTCCTGCGCCACGATTGGCCTCTATACATTTCATTATTCCTAATGAAACGGAACGCGGCGTTGAGTTCCACAACTCCACGCACTATCTCAAATATACATAACATATAACAAAAGCTACGATAAACATATACAGTCTGTTAATAACTATTACTAGTTCAAAAAACATTATCAACTACACTTTTATATTAAATTGTTTTTTCAATTCAGTCAATTTATTTTGGCAATGATCTAAAAATATACAGACAAAAATAAAAAAATGAATAAAAATAAAATTAGCAATTGTTTATAAAAGTGCAGTTTTTTAAATACAACGTCTATACATAGAATAACAATATTTACAAAATATTATTATTTAATATTAATAATAATCAATAATTCAAATGAATGCACTGTGTGTTCTCTTTCTATCGTACACAGTCAAAGCGAGACTGATATATAAGAAATGTGATAGAAATAAAATATTTAAAAAGCATACATTTATAAAGTTCAACTGTCCTAAAATTAGAATTTTGTGAAACAAATTCAAAATGATTAATAGACTTAAATTATGTATTATGAAGTATTTTAATATAATTAAACAATCATATACAACTATAATAAATTACAATTATTTAAAAAAAATCTCAATAAATATTCGAAAAAAAAAAGAGTTTATATTATTTAAATAACATAAAATCTTCTTTCATGTCATATTGTGTTATATACATACATTTTACCTAAACGATTATCGTGATGAAATAGTCATCGTCGATAAATGTACTGTCCAAAACATATTCATATTTAACTAATTTAATAATAAAATATTTCCATCTTGATCTTATATATGACGTTAGAAAGAGATAGCAACAACAGACAATACAGAGTGTTGTTTAATAAGAAAAATAATAATAATATATTATTATTTTGCTCCAAAAATCTAAATTCTTCTGAGTGTGTATGCGTTTGTGTTTGCACAGCTCGTTTTGTGTGTTTTGAGATCATGAGGGAGGCGAGGGGGACAGCTCCGGTTTGCAGCTCAGCGTCTGTCCGCATCGCTGCGTTCCAACTGAAGAATAAAAGTACATTTAAGTCTATACAGTGTTTTTGTCATCACCACTTAAATGAAATCACAATTTTAACTACTCTATAAAAGCCTAATACAGTTAAAACAAAAGATTTTGCCAAATATGAAAAAGTGATTTTTTTCAAACAAAATAATGAATTAAATTATCGTTGTAAAATAAAATGACAAATGACATTATAAAATAAAATGTCATTTGTCATTTAATTTAACAACACCGACGTACGCTTACATAAACCTATCAAAGCGACACCGCCGCACATGCTTCGTAGTTGTTTTACCTTTAGTAGTATTTTTGTAGTAGTAAGTGTTTACGTTATTGGTATGTATTCGTAACTGGCGGCAAACGTAATACAGTGTGGATAAACAGCGTGAAATGAATTAAAAAATCCTAGGTCTAAACTGTTGACATATCTCAATATTTTTTTTGAGTATGAGTTTGAAATATGTTTCCCTATATGCTTCTCCCGTTAAAGGAGCGCAGATGCTTCAACCTATATACAAAGATTTTTTGTAAATCTAAAATAAAATTTTATTCACACACATATTCCCACTTATAATAGGGTAAGCAGAGGGTACTTAGTTTAAAGATACGCCGTTTCACACGTATGTATGCTAAACATAATAAATACACACCTGTCACGCATACGCGTGCGCATGAGGACTGGGGCCGCGACTGCGAGACGAACGACTGTTGACAAACATACAAACAGACACTCATTATTTATAATAAAAATATTTAATCATTTTCTCATCTACGACATACCCACCAATAAATTTACAATACTGGGATATTTTCCTTTATTTGTACTGAAAGGAGACTGTTCGGGGAATCAACAGGAGGGTCAACGGGAAGTACCAATATAAAGGTTAAACACGGTGAATTTAATACAATAGGAAAATATGGTATTGACAGACAAATAAACGCGCGTACAACAAGGAGATCCTATGAGAGTTCTGTTTTTTATTTTACAGTACAGAGCCCTAAGCCCCCAAAAACAGCCGCTAGAGCCCAAGCAAACCCACCTCCAATACTCCCAGACTCCCAACATCCCCCAGACTAGAACTGCTTGGAAACAAAAATTAAAAAATAAATAAAACTCGCCCTAATTCTCTATTAGCGTACAAATGCGTACTATAAGGACCGCGTCTGGGTTCACCATTTGAAATACCTTCGCACCCGACATATCAATACAGTTTTTCACAGTTTTGAAAACAAAACAATAAAAAAAACTAAACTCACCCTAAATCCCTATTCGCGTATAACGCATACAACGGATACGGACTGCGTCTGGGACTCGGACTGCGGCTACCTCCAACAACTGCCGGACCCCCAACACTTCCAACACCTCCAACAACCCCTAATCCCACGGAACCGCTTGGAATGGAACCTGTAGCCACGTTGGAGGTAGATGATGAGCTTCCGCTTGCGTTGCTTGTTGTTGATACTGTTGAAATAAAATGTAGGACTATATTTACATTTTACTGTTTTTGAAATTATATCTTATAATAAAATTTTAAAAGGGCACAGATTCTCAAGTCTATGAATAAATAAATAGTAAATGAATGATGAAATAAATGAATGATGAAATAAACGAATAAATAAAAACTACTCACATTGTACATGCGGTCGTGGGTTAGTGTGGGTGTGGGCGTGGGAGTTGGGCGTGTCTCTCCTCCTCGAACTTGAAGCGGAGAGAGAGGAGGGGCTCGGCGTCGCTCTGTTACGTATCGCTGCGAAATCTGTGACAAAAAACAACAACAGTAAGCAATCTATAGTAATATAATAAAGTTACAGTTTGTAAGGACAACCACTCAAAACGCAATACTTTGAGAATGAAGGGAAAACGGGAACGGATTAATACTAGGTTCCCAGTTTTCCCGTCTACCCTGCTATGTGCAGGATACAGCGTGAAACTAAAAAAAACTTACCAGGTGGCGGCAGCAGGTCCGCAATGTGTGGAGCCCGCCTCGCCACTTGTAGGGAAGAATATGCTGAAAGTACATAAGAATTTATTGAAATATATGGATGAATTAATGAGTGAATGAGAATGAAAGACTCATAGATTTTTTTTTTCAGAATAAATAAGAGATTACATAAATAAATAAAAATTACAATTCTTTTCAACCGACATACAAAAAGCAATGGAAAATATTCGAGTATGATGATCTAAGCTTTCGTAAATGTATGTTTGCTCCAAGAAATTCTCAGAAACTAAAATCACATCGAAATATTTCTTTTTGATTTAAATGAGATTTGCTCTACAATCTAAAGTAAATATCCAAATTAGCTTACCAATTTTTAATATTTTAAGTTACTTATATATTTTTAAAATATTTTTATTCAAGCAAAATTGCTGTATACAAAATTATAAAACATAATTAATTAAAAATGGATTCACCTCTTATAACAGAAAGTTCTATGGCAGCTCTAAGCTCGTCATCGTCGCGTCGCGGACACGATATACCCTGGAACCAAGGATACTAGGTTCAAATCAGATGTATTATAATAAAATATTATCCATGCAGTAGGGAACCAGAGGTAACCTAGTGTCATGACACTATAATTTTCATTTACTTATTTTACTTTTTATAATTTTATATATTTACAGATGTTTTAAGTAATAAATGACATTTATTATTACTATATGCGGGATAATGCGTGAAGTTACTTATGTTTTTATATAAAATAAATAACAGAAATACCTGTGAATGTTCCCTGTGTTGTCTTGCCGCTCGCTGTGCTCGAGACCCTATAAAAAAAGATAAATATTAATAACACAATAATTATTGTGTCACCAGATGTCAATGTGTTATCACGTCATCTATGTAACTAATATGTAAACTGTCTTTATAAAAAAAAATTAATTGCTTGTCTGTAAAATCGGTTCACGGACGATAAGTGTACGTGATAATGTCATAAGAAAACATTGATGAAAATTGGCATACTTTTATGAATTGAATTTATTATCACTGTATTATCATTATTTTGTATAAAATTTAAAATATATTCATATTAGCTAAATTAATCGTCCGGTGGAGTGGAAGAGAGATGCGTCACAATCCCAACGCTTAGGCATCCATCGATTTATAAAACGTAATCACGTCAAAAAAGGTAAGAAAAAAAAATTAAAGTTACAAAAAAGAAAAATGAAACAGAAAAAGTATCATCTCACCAGGCCTAGGAGTGTGCGTGGCGCCGTCACCCAAGTCTAACTGTAGCACACCACCCAACTCTGTTCAAATAAACAAAATCTATATTACAAGCCATCGCTTAAATTTATTGAAATAATTATAGCTAAAGTATACAAATGTGTACATAAATTGTAGCACGTGTGTTATTCTGATGTATAAGTTATATTACTACAAAGTGTCATCTAAATCCGTTTGTTAGTTTTTGCGTGAAAACAAACACGCATTTTTACAAACATTCACATTTATAATATCAGTAGTATTAGGATATACAAAATTAAAATCAAATTAATAATGATTTTTAATGGTATAGATCAGAACTGTAATTGTTGTGGGTCCCATTACCGTTAGGAGGGAAAGAATCATCCAAGAAAAGAGCGGCGTTGAGTTTCAACACTCTACAAGCTGTCTCTATAATTGGACGGTACGTATTATGTGGGATACAACGTTAAGCTAAAGTACTAAAAAGGCTTATAAAACGGGAAAGTCCGATCACATGTGGGTATGTGGGTATGTTACATGTGTGTTATGGGTGTGTACGAAATGTGGGTAATTATAATAATGGGGGCAATGGTAAACTAATTTTCAATTACTCAACGCGTTTGTCTTATCGTTACCGCACCGCACAAAGACAATTACTTAGAATTATCGTTTGGCAACAGAGAATTTTATTTAACACAAATAATCAATATTTATATATCACTCATCAGAGTACACACACAGAATGCTTCACATGCGGATCTTGCAGACCGACCCCACGGTGGGCCTCGTGCCCGTGCCCATGCCCGTAAGGCCTACCCACATGAAAATGTTTGGGGGTAATAGTAAAAAAATATTTAAATTATTATTACTCACCAGAATGCACAGAGTGCAACACATGTGGATGTTGCAGTCCGACCCCATGGTGAACTGCGTGCCCATGGGTCCCACTCCCATGGGTGTGAGTGTGGGCAAGGGGATGGGGGTAATCTCTTGCTGTTAATAGATGAGTATTCGCATTGGGCGCCATTGCCACGTCTGGTACTGCGGCTGAGAGACGAGCTCTGTTGTAGGTGCCATTTCTGTATATGAAATGAATTATAGTAAATAAGGGTAATATTACTTTTTAGTTACATACATTCTGAGCCAATAGCTTAGTTGGTGGTGGTGGTTGGAGCGCTTGGGCGGTTTCCAAGAGGCGCGGGTTCAAATCCCGCTACGTTTAAATTTTATATATATTCTAAAAAGTATTTTTCTTTCCTAAATGTAGAATAACACAGTAAAATTGTAATAAAAGGGGTTATATTACTCTTTAAGTTTTAAATTATAGATATTTATAAGAAATATTATTAATTTTAGAAATAATTTGATTCTGTAACATCATTTTATTTCTACATATATAGATATGAAATCTATAATTTATATTTCTTTTCTAAAGAAATATAATTGAATTAAAAATTAAATCAAATTAATTATTAAATTAACAAAGAATATATGTGGGGTAGAAGAAGTGTTATCAAAACATATTATTACTGTTACTTTTGTTTATATAATGTATTTGTGAGTAATCATGATAATTTAAAGATTTTTGAATATAACAAACAGTAAAATCTAAAAAACGAGAAAAGAAACATGAATATTGTTTCAACAAAAATATTCAATTTATACATTATTGTAAGTTTCATTTAAATCAGTTCAGTAGTTTTCGCGTGAAAATAAATATAATATTAATTGGAACAAGCATCTATCCTCACAAAATATCACATTTATAATATAAGTAGGACAGGAATAAATAAACAACACATATGTAAATAGTAATAAATACATATAAAAATAATCTTACCTAGAAGAATGTCCATCTTGGGGACGAGTGGGCAGCTCTCTACGACACGCTCCTGACCGCGACTCTGTAAACATAGACATATATAAATGTCTATTATAGTTATTTTAGTTAGCTTCATACTTTATTCCAGTTGAGGAACTACTTTTCGAAACACTGTATTGAGTAGCTGATCTCTCCGCCGTGATTTGTCTCGAGAAATCGAACTCACATCCGTCGCGTGTACATTTTACTTCATTTTAATTATTTATATATAAAATGTTATTTCGGCACCGTGCTGGCGCAGTGGCCCAAGCGTGACTGTAATCATGACGCTTGTGGGCTTCATTCTCACTCGGAGGACAGAATTATTATTTATTAATATTTTCATTTCTTGGCTCTGGTAAAAAGGCTTACATTAGAAGAAAAAAATAAATTTTAAATATTGTTAAATTAATATTTGTAAGACTTCGGTTGACCTTCGAAAAAACAGTATTAAAGATACTGGAGGAAGGTTACGTAACAAGCATGAGGACCCCCGGAGGGCATGTATGAAGAGGTTTATGACAGGCGAAAGAGGTATGTAGAAACCGTAGCATTTGGCGCTCCGTTCTTACTGACTACCCCGCTAGGGATAAAGCGTAAACTTATGCATGTAGTATGACGTCACTCAATACGTCTACTTTAATTCTTGTATTTTTTATAAAAATTCAGTATAAAGTGACATACGACTAATAATTATTTAAAAAATAATAAATTTTATCCGTCTGTTCGACATCTGTTACCTAGTGAAGCGTGCGCGGAGACAAGGGACACTCCGCCGGATGCGCCGCGTATTGACCCCGAGCCTGAGCCCGATCTATATGAAAGAAATTATAGTTGTGTTAGTTATATTACAAAATGTTAACAATTGACATAAGAATAAAATATTATATTTAAAATTATGATTAAAGGTTCTCTATTAAAACACACTCATTACTCTTATCTCCCCAATGAGAATTAATTCAACTCATAACCGTTTATCTATCTGAAACTTGCTTGTGGAAAATATATCCTACTTTCTATACAGAAATTCACGCGGGATCAAAACGTCATTGAATCCCAAAAGATTTCAATTATTTTTATTTAGATTTTGTGATTTAATAAGTAAGTATAGATAACCAAACTAAAATAATTAATTGATATTTTTTTTCTTATACATATTCATATAGTACAGGCAGGCCTCCAGTAGTAAAGAAAATACCTGCAGCAGTCATCATCCAGGTCGCTTCTTGAGGCCGACGTGTTACCACGCTCCCATTCCTCTGAGCTTTCCCTGAGAATAATATAATGAAAAAATATATAAAAAGCGTATAAAAATATAAAGAGGCTGTTGTGTTGTAATTTTACAGCTTGTTGACTTTGAGAGCAACGGTCGTTGCGTTCTACAAGGGTACTCGGAGAATGAAATATTTTTATTCCCATTATTATATATTTTCATTATTATTTTTATTAATATTTTATAATTTTTATTAGACAGTGGTCAAACGCTTACCTATCTTAGATAAAAAAAAAAAAATAAGTCTCTACTGACGTTTCTAATATACATTTAGGATACAGCGTGAAAAATTAAAAAAAAAGCAGGTGAAGGCGTAATCGATCGTTAATATTTCTCACCTATGTTGCCCACCATGATGGTTTACGTGTGCATCGTGGGTATCCACTATGTCTGTGTCGTTCAGTAACAGTTCCGCGCACGCATCTGGCAAAGACATTTCTCTGACGGCACGGAGTGCTATCTGTACGAAAAATATTAAATTAAAATTATTATTATGTTATAGCTTTAGTAATTTGATAGTTTCATAGCATGTCACAGTCCCCTCATGGAAATCTAACCCACAACCGCTAATATGAGTGTAAACGCGATGTTTGAGCGTATGATTCCCACGAGGGGAATGAAATATTTAATATTTTCATTTTCTTGCTCTCGTCAAAGCGCGGCATTAAGTTCTGCCTCTCAAATTTCACTGCCTCAGAATTTTGCGGAAAGTGGAGCACGGATCGTTTTAATGAGGAAAAGTGTCAGTGTCTTAACACTAGGTATCCATGTTCCCTTTGGAACCCTTCTATGTGAGGGAAAAAATATATCAGACCACTTTCAATATATACAAGTTGCAGCATCTGCACTCCTATTATGGGAACAAGGTAAACTATTTTAAACCTTAAACCGTACCGTAACTAAAACAAAAGAAACAAGATTCGTCAACAATTTAGACATAGGATTAATTTTCATTTCATGATTTTTATCCATACTGTATTATGCGTGAAGCAGTTACGAACAGACACCAATAACATATTATAAACACCTACTACTATAAAAATACTACTACCAAATGTTGCCGATTTGCCTCTCAAAAAATATTCTGATAGAAAGAGATATCTCTCTTTTTATTTTGCGTAATTACCTATTTTCTATATAATCTTAATAGCGTTCAACTTCACCGCCAATATCCAAAACTAGATTTCGTGAATGTGTATGTCATTCTTAATAAATGGTGTTTAATTATGAGTCTTTGAAAAAAAAAATAAAAACACTCTTATTTTTGGCTGAATCTCTTTTGTTGGAATTGAATTATTCTTTTATATGTATTATTCTTTTATATTGTATTGTAATCAGGTTTTATATAACTGATACTGCCCCGCCTAACCGCCCCACCCCTCCTCACCTGCCTCCTCACCGGCCTTACATCCCCTGCGTGCAGCACCAACGCCCTCTGCGCAGCGGGCGCGGCACGCAGCTCAGCAGCGCGAGCACGCAGCGCACGCAGCACGCGGGGCGGCACGCACGCGTTGCCCCAAGCTGTGGCTGCTGCTGCTGCCGCCGCCACCATGTAAAGGGTGTCGGGGATGCCGCCCGTGTCGCCGGTGCTGCTTGGTGGTGGCCGACGGTTGGTTGTTGTTGGTGCTTGGTCTTGTAACAGCTGGAATGTTATATTTTTTAGAAAACATTTTTAATAATTTGAAAGTAGTGAGATTTAAGCCACGTTTTTTGGATACGATAATTAACAACATTAATAAATTAAAAGCACGAGTATAATAATTTTGACATAGCTTGATCAATACGAATGTTTAAGATTCTGTTCGCTTTCCACGCGTAATTTTCAAGACACTGCAGGTGTAAATAACTCACATAACTGAACAGCATAACTCACGTTACTGATGCAAGCAAAAATAGAGGCTTCAGACTGCTTACCGCTCTAAGCTCATCCAAGTAGGGCAGGAAGCAGCGGACGGGGCGACAGCCGGCGCGGCCCAGCCACGCGTCGGGCGCGGCGGGGGCGGCGGGCGCTGCAGGCGGGGGCAGAAGGCCGCGGCGGGCAGCGAGCGCTCGCGCATCGCAGTCGGCGGGCAGGTGCTCGAGGCGCAGGAGCGGCAGCAGATCCGCGAGCGCGTCGCGCAGCGCAGCGTCGGGCGCGGCGCGGCGGCGCGCGCGGGCGGCGCGGCGCGCGTGCGTCGTATGCCAGAGAAGGTTCGGCTCTAAGGGAGTTAATATTCATTTCGTTATTTACAGAACCCACGACCTCTACAAGTTAAAAAAGACTAAGCAAGTAGTTTATCATACAAAAAGTTCATGAAAAGACCACTGAGGAACTAATGAATTTTTATTTATAAATAAGTACATAAAACAACACATTTAACTTCACTAGCGAAATAAAACATTAAGAAATATATGCATATTAACATTTTGTATATACTGTAATAGCAAAAATGCTCGAATGCACAAGGAAACGACGTAGTAATTGTGGGTCCGACCCGAGGTACCCACTCGAGGGAATGAAATATTTAATATTATTATGTCTTCGTTTTGACAACGAAGCAAAGGCGTTAAGTTCCATCACTCCACTCCACACTCAAAGGTATATAACTAGATTCCTAGGATCTCTCTATCTACTTTGCTTTGTGCGGGATACAGCGTGAATCGTGCACCTTATAACGTACCATGAACCATGACACATGTGTCACACCACCCTTAATTATTTGACTATACAAACGAAATTGCAGTTAAAGACCAGTATATATAAAAATACCTGGTGCAATAGCTGGTGAGGAAGAAGCAGGTGTTGGTTGCACAGCCCTTTCTGCCCATCGAAGTAAAGCGCGAAGAGCTTGAGCCTCACTGGCCTATAAAAATAACAAATATAATAAATAATAAATTTTTTAGCAACCGAGGTCGCCGTAACGCAATCACTCCTCTCAATCACCCCACGTAACCCTCACCCCTCCTTTCACCCTATCTCCAAATGCCTATATCTATGTCTCACCTCTTCCTCATCTCCCACTTTTCCCTTTTTTATCCCCCTCACCTGTAAAAAAGGCGAAGCGAGTGCAGAAGCTAAAGACGCGCGCGGCAACCTCGCCGCTGAGGGCGACGCCATCACTGTCGGGAACTCATCGCGGAGATATCTCATCGCTTGCCTGTAGAACACATAAGAAAAAGTAAATAAAATTAGAGTAGAGATAAACTTTTAAATTTACACTACTGTTTTTAAAATATTGTATTGTAAAAATATTTGGGGAGATATTTAAATCTGCGTTTTTGTTCACCGTCGAAGAGCACTGACCACTAAACCAGAAGTAATACGCCTTGAAGAAAAAGAAACTATAAAAAAATATCTTTGTCTCCCTCTACTCACCGGTGCAGCCAGGCGGAGGCGTGCGGCGCGGCGGCCCAGCGGAGAGCGTGCGGCAGCGTGTCGGCGCAGAGCGCGCGCGCAGCAGCATCCTCGCACCCCTGCGCCACTATCGGCATCTCTAGGAACCTACACAAGAAATCATAATTTGTTATAAGAACATTTTATTATTAGAACATTCAACTCGTAGTCTTCGGGTCCTTGACGTAGCAGATAAGCTCCAATAGCGTCGCGTGAGATGGTTTGGTTGGATGTCGAGATGCAGGAGATGAGATCCAATCGTCTAACCACCGCACGCTAAAAATCGTGTAAAGTGGAATAGGTTGAGTAGGAAGGCACACCCTGGCAATAGCCAGGATTAATGCCAGGAACAAGAAGATGAACAATATTTATTATAATAACGAGCCCTCAAATGCTGGAAAATAAATATATTGGTTTTGATATAATATTTGATTTCGATATATTGGTTAAAAATATATTATTATCAGAGTGAATATCTGGAACAACTAAAGGAAATCTAATTGTATGAGAATTTTACTGAATGAATTTTTTATCAAGAATTAATGCAGGAAATGTGTTTAACGTGTGCAAGTATTTAAAAACGTTTGGTTACTGTATAAATATAAAATTACTAAACGTATTTCAATTAAATACGACGTGACTGAGGTAATGAACATATTGAACATTTAATTCCTACGATTTTATTTCATCATTCACCAAAAATCATTGATTTATAAAAAAAATACCTTGCAATTTCATATAACTGGAAGGCATCATCTAACATTGCTATGGCTGACCCTCGACCGTTGCCTCGGAGCTAAAAAAAGGAAAGAAATATATAAAAATATACACTTTTTCTACGAAAGAAAAAAGAAATTACGTTTTCTGCGTAAAGCGTGTCACAGGCGAAAAACGTATTTAATATTATGTGTCCATCTAATAGGCGGCCGAGCGCCAGAAAATGCTGAAAAGGAAGAGATCGGGTGAACGGCGCCGGCAGGAAAGGAATTTCTTCTTAAAATTAAAAATAAATTAAAATCAATTCATTACCCTGTGAGTATAATCCAACTCATAACAAACAGTTCATTTACAGTCAAACACTATCTCATTGTAACAAAATATATATTAATAGTGCGACCTAGTGGCTATTGGTGAAAATATGATTTGTAATTTCTTTGTACATAATAAATAATATATTATTAATTTAAAAATTAAAACATAATGGGAGGCCCCTCCTCCTCAATATTATATAAAAGTGGAATAACTCTTTATTTGAATAAATAATTATACATGCAGTGTAGTAAAATATATACTTGCAAACAAATCTGCTACGTTATTCCTCCTTGCATTGACCCATAATGAAGCCCACAGGTCCAATAAGTCATTTGCAATGAACAATCTCCTACATACATATATACGATACATAGTAACAAATTACTCACAGTCCCACTGCTGCTATTAGTAGAAGACGGTGATGAAGAAATTCTGCCTATGAGACTGAGGTCCACCTGAAAATACAAAACATATTAATTAGATTTGAAGCGATCCACCAGCTTGAACAACAAAATGAATTACTCATTATTTTAAAAATAATTTAGGAAAAAAAAAGAGGTGGTGAAAGAAGAGGGGCACAATGTGTGACTGTAAAAACAGGGTGATAACCACCCACCCACCAAGGGGTTCGATCCCCACTCGAGGAGATGAAATATTATTTATATTTCCATTTCTTCACTCTGGTGTCAAGGCAAAAGCGCGGAGTTGAGTTCCGCCACTCAACATGCAATGCCTACAGAGTTCGACGGATAGTGAGAAATGGAGTGTTTTACTAATACTGTTTTACCAATATAGCGTGAAGCTCAATTTTTTAAATATTTGTAGCAATTTTATTGAATAAAATATTTTATCTTGATTGTCGGTTCATAATGAAAAATTATTTACGCACCGACTATTTAACACAATAAGAATTTTGCATTTGAACCTCCTGACATCATCGGATACAATGAACCAAGTCTTCAGCTTTAAAATATTAGTATAAGTGTACAAGTATACATACCTGATCCGTATAAGCGGCGTGCAGTAAAGCCCTCGCGTACCTCCGAGGTAGCACCTTCTCATCCACGCACACTATCGTCGCACCACTTGCACCGCCGACACCTGCAACACCACCAACGCCCCCGGCACCTGATGTTGACGTGCATCGCCTTGATAGGACATTTCTGAAATTTTATTTTTAGATCACATTAATTAAATATATAGTTATCGCAGTACTCATAAAAACAACATAATGAACCTAAAAGTTGGTTCAACAATAGTTATATTTAAGTCAAATTAATTAATATCTTAATATTATACAAATTAATATTAAAAAACCTTTTTATATTATTATCATTTAGATATAATCATATTACATCTAAACTTATTTTATTATCAAATATCTGTCATTTACCTAGGTGCCAATATTTATAATACATAACATTCCAAAAATGCGTGGATACAGGTCAAAGACCTCGGCCTGGGACTCCGCCCCTTAATGAAGAACCCCTAGTAGGGTTCTGTTTCACTCACCTAAAGAACCTACTCCGAGCGGCCAATAAAAGTCTATGACAGGGTAACTCCGCCGACCCCCTGAACCCATATGAACCGCCCGTACCCCCAGTACCCGTAGAACCCTCAGGCCAGGCCAATCTCGCATCAGCCAGTTCCCCACTTTCTAACACTCTCCGTAGGTCTCGGGCTAGAGCTCCGCCTCCTATGCTGAATCCCAGTAGAGCTCCCAAACGACGGTTTCGAGTTCCGCCCCCTTGGGTGTTTGTTGTGCATGTACATCTTCGATCTGTGAAACAAAATTCACCTTTACACTGTATCCCGCACAGTAGGGTAGGCAGAGGGAACATAGTGTTAAGACACTTCTTTCCCTGATTTCCGTCGAATTCTGGCATTTCGTTTTAAGTGGCGGAACTCAACGACGCCCTTTGCCTCGACACCAGAGCGAAGAAATGGCAATATAAATTTTAAATAAATGTTTCAATTCCTCAAGTGGGCATTGAACCCACAACCAGTCATTTGACAGTCAGACAAATAATAAAGTTGTTTGATAAATTGTCAAAATTAAGTAAAAACAAAAGGACCAATATTATTAGTAGCAATAAAATTGAAATCAATTTCATTCTGTATTCCGAATGCTGCAGAATATTGTATTTTTGTAAATGAAATTGAATGAATGACTCACTTGTAGAATTCTCCACACTTATAATATCCAGATCGGCCTCCGAGTTCAGTCCTCTGTCCCATTCTGGAATTATATAAATAAATACATATATTTGAACATGTTCTAAAGTGTACACACCACACTAAAAAAAGGCCGCCTCGTTTGCTATGCCGGTTTTTCTCAGGTCTGAGGCAGTAACTTTAGTGATCTGGTGATAATTGTTTGACGTTCAACAAATAAAGCTTGCAACTTCTTTTTTTATTCAGATTCATGCTGTATCCAGCGTATAGCAGGGTATTAAATTACTCCGTTTCCTACTTTCTGCCAAATTTTCGAGGCATTGCGTGTTGAGTGGCGGAACTCAACGAGCGCTTTTGCCTTGGTACCTGTGTGAGTGAGTGATTAATAAATAATTATTATTCCCCTGAGTGGGAATCGAACCCATACCATGTCGCGTTTACAGCCATACGCCCTATGGTCCTGTGCCACGACTGACCTCCATTAGTATAACTATATTTTAATGTAAAAAAAGCTATACATATGTATGAAAGACACTAGTCTAGTGCCTACTACTCACTACGACAATGTTCGCAGGGGTGAGCGGAGGGCGCAGCGCCCGCGTACAACGCTAGTATTGCAGCTTCCACTTCCTCGCGAGACAGCGAAGCCCCAGCGCCTTCTAGGGGCACTCTCCAAGATCTATATAGAAAAAATATTTTCTTTTTAATACTTTTTTTATATTTAAAAAGAAACTATGTGAAATATGAAAACAATAAGTATTACAATAATTTAAAGTAATAACTAAAAAGCCTCCTACCTAGGATACCGTTACAGTAAATATTTAAAATAAGAACAGGAAGATCCAAGAATAACAAAGTATGTGAGGATGGATATTTGATCCACTTTCACGCAAAAACCACTGAACGGTAGATGAAGTGTCATGCACACTATGCGCGCCAACTTATAAAAAATTATATCAAATCAGAATCAGTTTCACGCTATATCCCGCACACAACAGGGTCGGTAGAGGGAACCTATTGGTAAGATATTCCCTTCCTCACTTTACGTCGAATTCTGGAGCCATTGCAGGTTGAGTCCAACTCAACACCACGCTTTGCCCCCTCAATAGAGCGACGAAATGGAGATCAGTTTCCAGTCACTAGATGCCCCTGCGCCACGACTGGCCTGGAAAAAATTGTAGAATGTAATTTTTATGTCGCAACAGTTATAATAACAAAAAAAACCATACCTGGGATACCGTTGCAGTAGATCTCGAAAATAGGTGCAACGTGACGCTAAAATGACTTTATGTGCAGGTATCGAGAATCCCGCGCCCACCACTTCCACGTCACACCACCATCTGAGGGGAAAAACGAGAATATAACAAAAAAAATTATGATATAATAGTAATATTATTATATTAAAATTTGGAGTGCAACGAGATGCCAAGTTTACATAGATCGGTTACATAGATTTTTCCAAAATAACGCTGAATCCATCGGCACAAAAAATATATGGCGTGTCCCATCTCTTAAACACGACGTACTTTACAAAAAAAGAATTATAAAATCTATTTATAGCTTGCCAGCTAAGCTAATTATTTTACCAAATAATCGTGTAACATGCATACGAAAAAACTAGTCAATTAGAGAATCTCGTACTTTTAAAGTGAATTAATTAGAAAAATTCACTACTCTCCGCTCTCCCTTTTTGCACTTTCACCGTGCCCTGAATTATCATAATAAAGCATAAGCTGGCGAGGTCCCTTCTCCCTCCATTCGCTCACCTCTCGGCGCGCACGGCGGCGAGGTCAGCGTGCAGCGCAGGCGCGGGCTCGCGGGCCAGCTCGGCCTGCGTGGCGAGGTCGCGCAGGGCGGCGCCCGCCTCCAGCTCGGCGCACAACTGGAACACGTCTGACAGCCGCCACGACCCGACCACGGAGCGGATGAAGCGCGCGTGCTCGCAACCTGCACACACAAGCGTACGCTGTATCCCGCATATGGAAGTAGTAATAGGGGGAACCTAACCTTCCGACACACGTGCTACATTTCGCACGTGTGTCGGAAGGTCACCAAATAAGAAAATGTTTGACAATGTTGAAAAATGCTAAACGCATGTCCTTGGGGCTACTACATGTTGCTGATTTCAGGGACATGGTATAACCTCGGAACAACTTACCCCAGTTAATTTTTATCATTAATATATATTTCATTTTTTTTTCTATGTAACCATTATATAACCATAAATTAGGACAAGGTTCCGTATCACAGGAATTAATATAAAAAGTAGCGGATGCAATTGTCAAAATAAAAAAAAACTGTTAGCAAATATGTATGTTATGTCATGGACATAACATACAAAGTACAAACATGTATTTGTGCCATACAAATCTACACGTCAAATTGCAAACTTCCTTTTTGAAGTCGGTTAAAGATAGACTCAAGTGAAGAATATTGTCGGTATTATTTAAATGATATATCTAATACATTTTTTATATTGGTCGGTTGTTATATTAAATGACGTTTACGTTTGCATTGCTTGTTTACGTCTATGTCAACATATTTTGTGAGTTACATTGACACACATGTTATGTTGCAAGCATTACGGCGGCATAATAATTTCTTTATTACTTTGCGTGAAGCAAAGGAATAAGAAATATTATTCACATATATAATAGTAGTAATTGTATTCCAGAATATCGAAACAAATTACCTGGATCTAACTCCTGTAGCCGGAACTGAATTAACCATTATATATAATACTATTCTATAGAGTGATTTAATGTATGTACATGCCTCTGTCAGGCCTGGAGTCACGAGGCCGGCGCGCAGCGGCTGCGATGCGCCTGCGCAGCGTGCCCAAGCCCGCGCCACCAGATTTTTTCTTGCGCTCCCTAAAATTATATATAAGTGTAGTAAGTAGATTTTGTTTTGGTAAACGTGCTAGTTTCAGAAATTCTTAATGAAATAAATGAAAAAAAAAAATTTGCTTTTTTTTTATGGGAGAGGACAAGGCAAACGGGCGTTTGGAAATTCTATTTGTAGCTGCATAACGATGCATTGCGATAAGTTTAATATTTCCTGTCAATATTACATAATAAGTAGTGGAAGTTAACATTGTACTCTAACATCTAAAGGAGCGGAGAAACAAAAAGAATTCTCCTGAGTGTATATCGAACCCACAATCGTTCGTCGTCACAAGCTGTGCCACTGCTCCACGATGACCTCTATAATATTGAAGAATTACATTATTAAAATACTAAAATGATTTCAACATATGCACATTTATGTAATCATGTATTCCAAAACTACTCATGTGTGATAGACAAAAAACAAGTAATGATTTCTATTGGACTATTAGAGCGAAGTCGCACGTAGAATATAGTAAATTATAAATAAAAAAATAATAACTTTTGAACTGACTCCCTCCTCAGGCTTACCTTATGACATCCGCCATAGTGGGAGGCGAGGCGAGCACCCCACCGTCGCACGCCTCGCCCTCCTGTAAGTAAAATATTCATAGTGTAACAACAACTGTAGTAGTTGTATGAATACTAGTAACTAGCATAGTAGAACAGCAGGTTGAGTGGAAGGATATGTAAAATGTACAAAAAGATACAGTGCGGTCAATGAGTCGTGGCCGCCCTAAAGATAGGCTTTAAGGACTATTTGGCATTGTTCACACTCGTGCTTTTAAT
Source organism: Heliconius aoede (assembly GCA_037355905.1). NCBI lineage: Eukaryota > Metazoa > Arthropoda > Insecta > Lepidoptera > Nymphalidae > Heliconius > Heliconius aoede. The sequence goes on along the minus strand of JBAIZZ010000093.1, from coordinate 41,949 downwards.
TAATTTGTTTTTTATGTTTTCTGAAAAACTATTTTTCTTTAATAAATAAAGTGTAAAACTTCAAAAATATTAATTTAATTTTTTAATTGTGTTATAATATATATTTATGTGACTTCATAGTATAGGTAGAAATGCATAGAACCAGAATTTAAAAAAATATATTTAATTAGTAAATTTTAAACTACACGCTTCATTCACAAAACCATTGATTTGATTAAACGAAAAACCTTAATAATATAAGTCTTAATATTATAAAACTTCCGTTACTGATTCATTAACAGACAACGCACAGTCGGAACTGCGCGACGTAAGACGCTGAAATTTGTAATTTTTCATAAATCACTTATATGCTTTAGGCAGGTTTTATACAATACCTACGTATTGTATAACCTACATATCACCTACATATAATCATCTCTCCAAATGGAAATTGAAAGTGACGTAAACAACATAACAATAAATTTAAATAATTTGCAGTTAAAAATTATAAACTATTTAAGAACGCTGTCTTGGTTACCTATCTTATTTTCATCTTCTTAACGGGTTGAACAACAAAGAGTTGTTATTATTATTATTATTATAAGTAACAACATTATTATAAGGTACAAAATCACTTGTTGTTCAAGAAGTAACAAAAATGTTATTTTAATTTAAACTTAAATCATTTTTCTTTCATGAACTACAATTAATTGGATTATATAATTAAATGCTTACATATAATATATGTTCACATTAACATAACATTTATTTGATACCCATATATTAAAACATGAAAAACAAAAACTGTATCTATTAAGTTCAAAAAAAAAAACAAAGAATGTGGAGACTGTCTTTGGCAGAGCTTCAAATAATTTTGAACAGACTGTGATCATTTTTAAGGTAGGGCATTAATTAGTATTTGAGGGCAGGGCATTGCCCCATAATGATTCTTGTGAACTGTAATATATATTTTTGTTTATACAAAATTTGAATATGGAATCGGTATGTCTTAGAAGTTAATAATATACAATGTTACCTACTGTTTAATTATAAGATTTTTACATTTTTATACCTAAATGTAAGGATGTAACCATTTACAGATAAAAGATAATCAAACACACACTACACCAAATGCAAATGCTATAAAATGTGCTCAAAGCTAAAATCACAAGAGCTTAATTGATTGGATTTAAATGTTTTATTAGTTAATAGTTAACCTAAAGAGTTCACCACACAGATCCTAACTCTATCATCCGACCGCATCATGAAACGGTGAGAAGTTTCTCGGTGAGAACCTGCATTTCGATCCTAGTTTCATATATTAAACCGGCCAAATGGGAGTCGGACTCGCCTACCGAGGGTTTCGTACCAAGTTCTTAATTGTAGCTCAATAGGCAGTACAATCTTAAAATTGCAGACAAACGTACTCATCTCGTATGAAATGGACTTAACATACAAGTTCTTAACAGTTTGTTTCTATGATGTATAAATATTAATATAACCTTACAAATTTTCATTTTTTGGCATTTTATTGTTTCATAATTTTACAATTATGAAACAATAAAATGCCAAAATTTTACAATTATGAAACAATAAAAATCTTTTCAAATCCTCGGGAAATACTATAACTTTTTAACTTTTTTCTTTAATCTTTTTTATTTTTCTTACTTTCTATACATAATAACCCGGTTATTTGATATTAATTTCATCTGAAGATAAATGGTCTTGACGGGCGAACATATAGACAATAAGGGATATTAGAAGGGTACGTATTTGCTTTCAGTTACGGAACCCTAAACAGACTAGTCAACATTGTATAGTAATTACCTGTGGATGCGATATCGCGGCGCCCATATCGGCGCGCGCGCGCAAGCAGCAGAGCAGGCGGGTCATCGGACGCGCGGCATCACCGCTGCGACCGCCCGCGCCGACTCGCACCTGCAAATGGGGAACGAAATCATTATGGAAACTCAAATATATCTAAAAATCTAATGAAACTATTTATTATTTAAATAAACGCACGATTTGGAAACACGTTTAGAACATGTTACCACTGTGCAGTGGTAGCCGGCAACAAATTCAACAGTTGCTCTTTTCAATGTCAATCGTACAATTTAATTACTACACAGACTGGCAGCTATCCTGTATGAGGTTCAATTATATCAATGATATCAATTCTATACATTTTTACCTTGTTATATTCTTAAACAGAACAAACAAAGTAAACATACATGTATAATAAATGTATTACACCACCCACTCTTTTTCCTAATTTCCTAGCCCAAAGGCGTCTGGTAGAAATCGCTGATTAGCGATAAGACCGCCTTTTGTGTGTCAATTGACTTTTTTTGTTTTTTTTCCTTTTTGTCACTTTTCCTTATGAGGAATTGTGGACAATAGAGTGTAAATAAATAAATAAACAGTGTATTATATATGATGATAAGACACTAGGCTTCCTCTGCGTACTTTTTTTTCCAGTTGCCCAACATGGTAGGAAGAAGAGGGCCTACTGGTACGTTCCCACATTCTGCCGATTTCTGTAGGTATTGTATGTATAGGCTAAAGCCTACTTTACTTAAGGCGTAAGCGGAATGATGTGATGAAATTTGATGATCTATCGTGAGTTATTTTCCATTATAAATATTTTTTTTACTTCACATTGTATCCTGCATATAGCAGGATACGGATATATATAGCAGGAGAGGGAAACCAAGGATTTAGTTTTAAGACATTCCGTTCCCATAAAGACACTTCAATTTTCCGCAAATTTCGTGTGTAGAGAGAGTGGCGGAATTCACACACTATAAAATAACCAATACAACATTAAAAAAAGATTGCACAACATTATTAATGAATTATTATATTATGCCCATATAATACGCAGATATAAAGAAATGGAAACATTAAAAGTAAAGTTAAGAAAAGCCCTTGGTTAATTACATGTATCATTCAAAGATAAAGACTTGTTTGTTATGCAACTTCACTCTGTATCCATATAGCATATAGCAGGGTAGACAGAGAGGACGACATGCTAAGATATTCCATTTCCCACACTACGCTCAAATTCCAAGACATTGCGTGATGAATGGCGGAACTCAACGCTGCGGCTTGTCTATCAGATCGAAGAACAAATGTATGTAGTTAATTTTATTAGATCCTTACCATTCCACCTTTTGAGACCCAATGTTTCAAATTTAGAAGGAAAAAAGATGACAGTGTCTTAAAATCAGGTTCCCTCTGCTTACTGCTCACAATTTTCGATAAAATGTGATCTTTTAACATGCTTTTCTTAGGTCAAGCTCAATCAACTAAATCAACTATGTAATAAAATTGAAAGAATTTGACTTAAACTTTTAATTGTTGTTATAAAACATTATCGAACTTGGCAATTATATGGGGATTAGATGACAATGAAATATTATGATACTATCGAGCTGGTCTTATGATGGAATTGGATGGTCTGATGGAAAATTGGACAGCCTATTAGTAAGCATATCGATTTAATGCTCATCACATTCTCCTTCTTAATAGGTTCTGTTGTTGTAGTTTATTAAAGTATTATTTTGTTTTAAAAAATTTAATTCACATTATAATCTGCATATTTTAATTCAAATTTATCTAATTAAACCAAAAATTGTAAATATAAAAACAATTTTGTTATCTTTTATCACACTCGCAGCCTCACTGACATAAAAAAAGGGGATTAACCAACTAAAACAAGATAAAATTATTTATACCACACTATATTGTTGTTGGCATAATCTAATTTACAATAAGAAAAAAATAATTAGGCAAGGCAGAGCAAACTTAGCGTTATGACATATCCCGAGATATTGCTTATTCAATGAGTTTTTATGAATAAAATGAAAATAATAAAGTAAACTTTATATATATTTACATAGTATAAAAGAGTAGTAAGAGGTCATTGTGGCAGAGAGGCACAAATGTGCGACTGTAAACGAGTCGCTGGACTGTAGATTCGCCCCTTGTGGGAACAAGGGGTAATGAAATATTTAATTTTCAGTTCCATGCTCTGGTAACGAGGCAAAGCACTGTGCCAAAAGCAAAGTGAAGGGTCGGAAGGGGATGCGGTATAAAGTGTCTTAGAGGAAAAGGAGTGTCTTAAACTATTAAGACACTCCATTCCCTTTAAGACACTTTAAATTACTATGTTTCCTCTGCCTACGTCAAGATAAAAAAATTATAGTATAAACTCAAGTCACCTTCTAAATTATGTTATTTATGAACTTCAAATATCCCTTTTGTGTAGATTTGAATTTGAATCGCTGAAATCGAAAATCGCAAAATAAATACATAATGAGTGGGGTGTGTACAATATTAAATATATAAATAGTGTATATTTATAAAATGACGAGGAATATTGTGGATTTTTTAGTGCCAGAGTATATATATATACCCGGATCGCAGTCGTCGAGGATGTGAGACGCTCTAAAATTCAAAATGTAACTTTAGGTAAGGAGGAGAGGTTGGATTGAACAGAATACAATAAAGAAGATGAAGTATGTGCGTATTCCTACGAAGCTGGATAGGGAGCCACTTCAGCTTTTTTCGGAAGTCGGAAATGTGATCATATTTACGTCCAAAGAAAGTTACGACCAAATATGAGTCGTATATATACATTTTGAAGACGCATAAGCTTATTTAATTGCTCCTGTCTTAGATCAAGATAAATTAAATTAAATCCTATATCCATTTTTTTTTTGATATGAATGAAAAAAATAAATTTAGCCCCGATTTTGCAATGCATTTTCTATCCTTTTGATTTGGGTTTTCATAATATACCATATCTTGCATTTGCTTTAGATTATTAACAAAATCATTTATGATCTGATCCAGTTCTTCCAATCTGTCTTGTTTCTATGTTATAATTCTTCCACCTTTTGAACAACTTTTATGAAACTTTCTTGATCTTTTGTATCTTTTTCCTCAGCTTCACGGAATTTACTCAAAATATCTCTCTCCTCTGGATGTGTCATTGCCATATTTGTCTCTACATTAGTAGTCAGTTCTAACCACCCTTAAATGTGATAGGCAAGCTTCCTGATCCAAAACCTCAGTATTAAGGACATGCAGATCAACTTGTATACTATCTGAGTCTACATCACATCTTCATAGTCTCGGTTAGTTGTAGAAAACTTGATAATTTTGTACGACAAATTATTGTGGCCAAATTGGGTTGAATAGTTTGCAAATTCTTCAAACTACTTTCTTATAGGAAGAAAATTGCGGTTTTTCAATATATCTTTTTAATACCTATAAAATGATACACCACGTGACATAGTTTGTTTTTTTGACAATATGGCAGTTTTAATATACATATTATATAGTTATGATATACATATTTACTGGCGAAACTTAACACACTTTTATATTACAATTCAGAATTCTTATATATATATATACATATTTGACAATTAAAGAACCCATAAGAACTTAGGGTTTCCATTCTCCACTCATTAATTATGGAAAAGTGGAATAACTAATTTTCACAATAAATAATAAAATACATATTTCTGATAAAACAATGCAATTTACATGCTAATTACTTATTTCTTGGCGGAAATTAACGAATCTTAATGCCGTCTTATCTTGCTAATTTATAGTCAACAAATAAAAACAATTTCAAATACAATCATCCCCTCAGTCACTTGAAGTTAGAATCATTGCTCTAACAGTTAAACGGCGGCTGTAACCTCATTTATATATGAAAGTGAATCTTATATATCTACCTTATGATATATATATATATTTATGTATATTTATATATTTTGAGGGCATAAGGCCTAGGGGGTGCGGCAGGGTGGTTGACGTCACAACGACGCGCGCATCGACCGTCCTGACCCAGATTAAATTGCGACACTTATTTTGTAACTGTTACACAGATACCTAACACTCCCAACGTTTATTGAGCAAAAGATTAAGAAACAAAACACTATATAATTGAGTAATAACATGTCTTATATATATTGAATGGATGAGAGCGAATAAATATAAAATTTGATAGGTAAATTGTATATCAAACTTACCAGCTATAACTGGCATCACAGTTTAACAATCCATACAGTTTTTTAGGCACTAAATAAACATTTTTGTATTTATTTTATATTAATAATATAAAACACTGACACTCCGACGCCATTAAGAAACATTCACATAAACTTTATAAACGTTTTATTTTATGAATCTACATAAGACACTAGCCGAATACCTATCATTATTCTATTATTATTACTTATATAAATAATTAACGAATAAAAGCTCGTCGAGTTTAATAAAATGAAATAAACTAATGTAAAGAGAACGACCCGTTATATCTTCCCGTTCGCAATTCTGACACTACTGCCAACTTCGCGGTGAAATAAATAAATACTGGTTGTGTGAAGTACCAACCTTGGATTTACGATCGGATAGTCGATTACATTATTAAATAAAAAAATATATTGAATTTTATTTAAACATGTGATATTTCTAATTAGCACAATTCTAATTTATTGGTATATTTACAGTGATATTAAATATTTAATACCATTTTAAATATTTTGATACTGAAAAGGTGATGTATAGCATGAGGAGGGTATGTTAATTTTCATAGATACGACAAACAAGGGTACAGGGTACCTAATGGTTAGCAATCATTTTTTTTCGAATAGGCTTTATTACTGTTGCCTGTAAAATATATATATTTTAGAGACATAAAATAATTTAAAAAAACAAATATTATACGTATTATGTTTGTGTATCTGATTGAAGTTTGACATTAAAACAGGCTAAATAAATTTTTTTTTTACCCTACTGACTTTACTAATGTCGGTTTGTTTGCAAATTTTATAAAATCTTTTTAAAACTATTACCTTTTTATTTAGTTATTACTTTATTGTAATTATGGACTACACATTATAAATTTGTCATTTTAAATTCCTGTATAACAGAAAACTTAAATTCTTTTATATACACATATTTCTTTTATTTAAATGTTATTTGCTTAAATTGTAAGTATAAAAGGTTTTATTATTATTTCGAGTTTCTTATGAAATCAGGAGTTTAAAAATTATCCAATTTTAGGGCTTTCATGTCAGTTTATTTTTAAAATATTAGAAATTAATTAGTTTATTTTCGTATTAGTACACCACTAGGCTTGGCTTATACTATTATTATTATACATAAAAACATTCCCATTTATAAATCTTTAAAATATTGATAAAGGTTCATCGTAAACTGTTATTAAAATTGACTTAACAGTTTTAGTGCAGGTTTATTTACTTCAACATAATTTTGAATCCTTAATTCATATAATTTTGAATATAAGTAGTAGTAGATTTATGAATATATACTTTTGTGAATATGTAAATAAAGTTACTACCAATTTTATGATGTCTATAAAGGTTACAGCATAAATATTTTTTTAAATCAACTTAAAATTTTAGCTTTCTAGGTAAAGATTCCTTCTATTTCAGTAAAAAAATTCTCAATCTTTGAGTTATTGAAAAATTTTTTTATTAAAGGTACTTAATGAAATATAATGGATGAGGACTCTCTGCCTAACAGTCCAAGTATACTTGCGCCTGAATTGCCAGATAGAGCAGATACACATTCTCCTATACTACAATCATGGTCAAGAGATCATCCAGCAGTTAGTGTAGATAGTAATATTATTGACAATGAAAATATAAATTATAATATAGATAATAATATTAGTGGTAATGACATCTCAGTTGATATATGGAGACCAGGAATAATTTCTGACAGTAACAGCAATTTAGTTCAACCACATTCATCACAATCAGTCAGTGAAATTGTGAATCCAGCAGTTTTAATTCAAAATGGTTCGAGAACGTCAAATATACAACCTTGGACTCCGGTAATATATGATGATGACTCTCAATCTCATTCAATTCCATCTGTAGTTATTGTTAGTGAAGAATCTAATAGTGCAGCCTCTTTTGCTGATGTTAGAAAGGAAGATGAAGAACCACCATCTAAAGTGAGGAAGATCAGTTCACCAAAACATACGGATGAAGGTGATGGTGAAACATGTCCCATTTGCTTGGACTCTTGGGGCAACTCTGGGGAACATAGGCTTGTTTCGCTTAAGTGTGGTCATTTATTTGGTGCTCATTGTGTTGAAAGGTGGTTGAAAGCTCAAAGTAGCAAAGATAGATCTTGCCCAACTTGTAAAAGCAAAGCTGCCTTAAAAGATATTAGATTTATTTATGCAAGAAAACTAGTAGCTGCAGATACTTCACAATTAACAGCATTACAGAAACAAATAGATTTGCTACAAACAGAGAAAAGTCGGACAGATCTGGAGCTCGAGAACTCTAGGATAGCACATCGCACTTGCGTCTTGCAACTGGAAGTCTTAAGGAGTACTTTAATGAAGAATCAGGTGTCAAAAGACCAACAACCTAAGCGAATGTGGAGGTTTCCTCTGGAGAAAAACTTAGAAATCAGCAAAGATGGTGGCTGTAGAGTGTTAACTTACAATTGTCGGACTTACGAGTTATATGTTTCACAAAAAAGCACAAACAATTTGTTTCCCGGTTTTGGTATACGAAAAGTCAGTTCAGTTGACTATAAATTGGGACAGTTTGTTCATTTACATTCTAAGCCTATCCGTGATATAACGTATTCTCAACCTAGAGATCTCCTTTTGAGTGTTGGTCTTGATAATACAGCACGTATTGTTGAAAGAGGAATCCCCAACACGTCTATACTTTGCGGAGTTCCCTTATGGTCGTGTTCTTGGGACTACTTGCGTAGTAATGAGTTCTACGTAGGTGGCGTAGGTGGTGTTATCCATCAATATGATGTTAGAAACCCAAGTGCTTATTTACAAAGGTTAAGCGCTCCAGGGGATATGTCACCAGTAGTTTCATTATGTTCGACTGAGTTTGGATTATTGTCATGCCAGTTGAATTCTTGTTGGTTGTGGGTGGGGAATATGAGGCAATGGGAGCCCAGAGCTTTGCCGATTGACGGCCCTTTTATGTCCCTCTGCTATGATAATGATTCCCACCGAGCATTGCTATCTTCTAGAGGAAGTAGCAATGAGAGGTCACGACTCACATTGTGTAAATTGAAGACTAATATTATAAGTGGAGAAACTTTGTTTGATATTGAGCAAACATTTCCTGGTTCATCTCGTTCCACCCTCATGTCCAGGAGTGCTTGGGTAAAGACAGCTGGTGCCTCATGGGTAGCATCTCATTCAGAAAGTGAATCCTTGTTATACCTTCATGGATTAGACGGTGTAAGGACTATATCCTTGCCGGCAGCTGAGCCAGCTTTAGATGTCTGTTGTGCTCAAAGAAATGGTGATACAGTACTAGCAGCCCTTTCTGAATCGAGGCTTAGGATATACAAGGCTGTGCCTACTAGTTCTTGACAAAGGACTTACTGAGTGATTGGACAAAGACCTTTAAATGTACAGCTTTGTGGTGCATCTTTTAATTTGACTTATTTATGAATTTGTAATGTCAGACTATATAAATTGTGATTATATTGGATGGTCAAGTACAAGCATAGTCAGAAGTTAAAATATGTATGTAGCAATATAATAGAAATAAATGTTTCATTTTTTGATTGTGTAGTCATCATTGTTTTTGGTAGTAAACATTGATATATTGTGATAGTTTTTAATTCTTATGTAACATTGAGTGTATCAATTTGATTTATATGTTATTATTTATTTTTTCCTATTAAAATGATTTTCCTATATTCATCTAAGAGGACCAGGGTCTATTGTTGTTATATATTGTTATTATAGCATCAAGTTAAAAAATAATAAGTTATTTACTTTAACGGGACTACCAAGATATAGAATAAATATTATCATCATTATATAACATCAATTTTGCTAATTACACCAGCATGCACCAAAAATAGCTGTTACTCCAAGAACTCGGAATTGAATAGATTTTTGTAAATATATAAAACAATAATCATTGGCAGTCACTCTTATGTCACGTCTGGACAGAGGCCAATTGTGCGAGCACAAGCGTGCGACTGTAAATTCTACAGGTTGCGGGTTTGATTTCCTTTAGAGGAAGGGCAATATTTAATATTTTCATATTCTCGCCCTGGTAACCAATGCGGCGATGGGTCCAATCGTTTGACACGCAATACTTCCAGCATTCGGCGGAATGGAAGCGTCTCAATAAGAACGGAGTGTCTTGGTACTAGATTCCCAGGTTCGCTCTGCCTACTTTGCTATATTTTGATTATAAATTTTGACTTGCTCATTGTTGAGAATTATTGTTGATTTGATTTTTTTTAATAAAAAATAAACTGTCACAATAAAATAATAGATTTTTTGATTCTTATTATTTGTTTCCCGTAACCTTGTTTACATGGACTTAACCCTTGTCATGCTTTACCATCATCTCCATAAATAACAACAGAATTGTATTTACTTTTATAAAAAAATAGAAAATTTTAAACGTAACGGGATTAGAACCTGCGAGTCTTGTTCACCGTCCAAGCGCTCTCATCTCTAAAACATACATTCTCAAGAAGCTTCGTCGAATCACAAAAACGCGTGGTTACAACTTATTTATATTGCTTATATTTCAGTTGATACGTTCATTGCAGTTCTTCAACAGATTATTAATTTGCAACATCTCTATCACGCTTAACAACTTTTGCTAGTCCATTTTAATATTTCTTATACCTACCTACCTTTTATTATAGGCAACACAACTAAAAAACTACTAAAACAAAAATACTAATTAGACCTGGGGCCCCTTATTAGCGTGTGATCTCCGTTATTTTTTGAATAAAATGAGTAATTTTAAATTGTAAAATTCTCAATATTGAAAACAGCAACTGTTGAATATCTAGCCGTCTCTTTTCAGCAGAACAACCTTCCAAACTGATGTTATTTTCTTTTTTGCATATTCATTCGATGATTCTAAGTGCCTGCTAAAGTATATTTGAATATTTTAATTTATATTTTACGCAAATCGACGCAAAACGTGGCGTAGCGTTCCGTTACTCAGCACGCAACGTCTCCAGGATTCGGCGGAATGTGGTGAAAAATCACTACTTGTCATATTTTATAATTCTAGGAAGAACCGTATTGGTTTTAATTACGCAACCGATTTCATTCAATATGCAGCACAAAACAATGCATAAATGCTCGTATTTTTTGTATCGACTAAAAAGTTTTGTCTGCTTGTTTTCAGAGCTCCATAAAGTGATCCTTGAAATCTTGTGTAAAAAAATCCCTCAAGGGATCACTTATGATAAACAAAACATGTTTTAATTTAACTAGTCTAGAATTTAGCCTAGAAGGTAATAAGAATATTTAAAGCTTTTTGATTACAGATTATTAATTAATGTCCATTTCTCTCAAGACAGAAGGAAATGGACTTCTTTAGAGGAGGCCTTCACCTTCACTTGAGGAGGGGTTCTTGCAACTAATATATGTATTAAGATATAGATAGTAAAAAAAACTAGCATGTAGTAATTTAAATGTAAAACCTAGTATGTATTAACTTTCTTTTGTAATATTTTTTATTTTTTAGTTAGTTGTAACTTGTATGCAAGAAATAAAAGGCTTTTTATTTTATTTATTTATTAATGTAAAAACTTATGCAATATAATATGCCTCGCCTGCCCCCACCCACTTAACTCGGACCCTGAGTCCGACCGACGATAAAGCATACTTTTAAATTTTTTTTATTTGATATTAATAAGATTTTATATTCATAAAATAGGTAAAAATAAAAACACATGTATTTTTAGAGTTGTTAAAATATCTTCAACAACTTTCTCGTCGGGGTCACTAGAAATAGTGTTTTTAGTACCCCGACCTATAAATACCATCACGGACAATATGGTATCATATTGTAGGAAGCTTTGATAGAACATGCAAAAACTATGACCAACTAATTATAATGTTTAAAAGAAACCTGTTTCTTAATCAAGGATTGACTCAATGATATTCAAGGAAGTACAGTTCAGTTCAGTTTTCATACTATAAATATCACATCTTCTACTGTTCCCTATGTACGTTTGGTATGACGCTATTGTCCAAATATCTTTTACTTGAATGAAGTGGAGTGTCTTAACACTAGATTTCCTCAGCCTGCCCTGCTATACGCAGAATACACCGTGAAGCAAAAAAATTAAAAAAAATATACTTTAATGTATATTTTTTAATATATAGATATATTGTATATTTTTTAATAAGTAGAAGTAAAAAAATAAAAAAATATACATTAGAAAAGGGCAACATTCATTCATCGCTGTTAATGTCATTATAATATTATATTTCTTTTTGACATATCAAGTAAACACTAAATGGTAGCTCTCTTGAAATCATTTTATCGAAATTAATGTAACATTACAATTTAACACAAATTTAAAAGTTTTTATTTATAATTTAAAATATATTTAATATTATAGTTCAGTTTTTATCATAAAAGACAGTAAGTATTACTTGTTTTGTTACATTTTTGTTTCATGTGCCGCAATGAGGTCATCGAATTGATCGTGATTTATTTTTTTACATAAAAGGAAATTAAAACAAAAAATATGTTTACTGTTAATGTATATATAATGTATATAATATTAAATAATTTATTTAATATTACATATATATATATAATAATGTCGATGTATTACTTGATCGACGTTGAGCCGCCTACGATTTTTATAATTAACAGTAAAATGTGAAACATATAGTAGATTTAAAAAACAACACACAAGAAAAGTTTTCGTTTTTATTCAGTATTCCAGTAGTAAATATTAAAGTACATTTCTTTGTGTAAACATTTATTTCAGTTCCCTAAAACAACAATATGGAGCAAGTACTTCAGCAAGTAGCACAGAATATGGAGAAGCAACTCGACAATGAAATTGAAAGGTGATTACAGTATAATTAATTTCATTTACATATGTTTAAACTGTACCCCACATATAGCAGGGTAGACAAAGAGAACCTGGTATCAAGAGAGATGTTGTGTATTGGCTGAACTGAATAATAGTGAGGGTCTTGCAACAATTTATATTGGCCAGAGTCAATGAATGAAAATATTTCTTTGTCTGGAGTGAGGAATGAACCAATATGTTTACAGACTTTCTCGATAAGCATTTTAAAAATTTTACAAATTGGAAACTGAAATCACATGGTTTTACATCTTCCACCTTTAACATTGTTGTCTTTTTGATGTACATAAATTTTTCTGTAGTCCATTTCCTCCTGCACTTAATATAGAATGAATGTTTCATACACAACACAAAAAAGTTATTTCCAATTGATCACAGGGTTGGGAAGCTGCAGGCAAAAACAAGTTTTATATAATAATTATATTTCAGATTGGATGCATTAGATAACAGTGATTTGGAAGCTATAAGGCAACAGAGGATCGCGGAAATGAAGCAAAGAGCCAAGCAAAAACAGGAGTGGCTTGCTATTGTGAGTTTTATCTATATTTCTATCTAGGGTATAATGCCTGACTGTAAATAAGATGGAGTGTGTTGAGTAGCGGTTTGAGAAAATATTTTATTTTCTCAAATGGGAATCAAATCCACAACCTGTCGCTGATCCACAACTAGCCCATACCCATTGTTTTTAGCAATGAGTACTTAAAACCAACAATTTGAACTGTTCCTGGTCAGTTAATACCATCCACTCTGTCTTCCCTGCTATTAGCGGGATACAATGGGAAGGTAAAAAAAATATGAGTAAATTGTAAAAATTTTTCCTTGTCTACATATGCAACTCCATATATTAAAATGTTGCTTAATAACTAATATTATAATTATATTACCGTACAGGCAAAGCCCAATTTGAGTCACTAAAATATTATATGTGTAAAGACATATGTGTGTTTATCTTTCCAGGGCCATGGAGAATACACAGAAATTGATGGTGAAAAAGAATTCTTTACTGTTTGCAACAAAAGTGATAATGTAATATGTCATTTCTACCGCAATGACACTCCCCGCTGCCGTATAGTTGACATGCATTTGAAGACCATTGCTAAAAAACATGTTGAAACAAGAGTTGTCAAGTTAGATGTGGAACGTGCACCATTTTTGACTGGTAAGTACTCGGTCAACTTGATATTTTAGTATTTTTTTTAATGTTTTGGTTTTATAAGCATTTTTGTGGGTAGATGAAAAAAAATAGCATTAGGTCAAAAAGTTTTTTCTTGTCTGTTTAGTGTTCAAAATTAATTATAGCCTAGATCTATCTTTAGGATAGAAATAAATGTAGTCTAATAACTGCAAAAAAATATATTCAAATCTGTATAGTAATTTTAAAGATGTGTAAAAAATTTAAAATCATAATATATATTATTTCTTTTCGTTTTGCTCTTGACTGTAATTTACTAATTAATTACACTTTGTAGGTCGTCTTAAGATAAGAATCATTCCAACAATAGCATTGGTGAAAAACAACAAAACAAAAGATTTTATAGTGGGCTTCACCGACTTGGGGAACCGAGATGACTTCTCAACGGAAATGTTAGAGTGGAGGATAGCCAGGTAAATAGAATATAGTGGTTTGACACTAGTCCCATATATAGCAGGGAATCTACTGTTAAAATGCACCCACGGACCGCTAAATATTTGAGACATTGGTGAAGTTTGCTTTATCACCAGCGCAAAGGAATGAAAATATTAAATATTTCATTCCCAACATCCATCCTTCCTTCCTCACAATTTATTTATTTTAAGTTACTAATTTATAGGTTATGTTGCCAGTTTAATAAAATAACTAATGAAAAACTGCGGCTGCACCTTCAACTTTGTCTAGCAAAATATTTTTTTTACATTAAATTAACTTCCCAGCTGATATTTTGATTATTGACATTTGATTTTTACAATAATATTATGTAAAACAGAGATGCTAGCAATAAAGATAAATTGTAACAATCACAAAATATCAATAAAGCACATATTTAAAATTTAAACCCCCCCCCAAAAATAGAGTGATGTTATTAGTTTGACGTGTCTGTGTATGTGTGTATCTGTATACATGGCTGTTGCATCCTAGCTCCTGAACAGATGACCCAATTTTTTTGTTTATGTTTAACTGCTTTTTATATCAGTGTTTTTAAATTATCATGTACTATATGTTTCTAAGATATATCCCTTTTTAATTTCAGATCTGAAGTAATAGAATATTCTGGAGATCTATTAACGCCTCCAGACGCTGGTAAAAAGAAGTCTCTACAGGTTCATAGCAAAAAAACTATAAGAGGACGGGCTGATTCCGACTCAGATATTGATTTTAGCGATTAAATTCTTATATGTATTATTTATTATTACTTTTATTTTTAATTAAAGGTGCCTATTTTTTTTTTATATCTACAGAATTCAAAAGCAAAAAAAAGTTATCTGTGACTGTTGTATTAAAAAAAATAAGTATCAAATGTTTATTTGAAAGCTGCAGGTGATTATTTATTATTTTCTTTTTATAAAAATAAATAACGATAAAGTATCGATGTTAATAAAAACAGAAATACTACTTAAAAAATATTTTTTACAAAAATTTTAAGATAATATAGTAACAAAACATAAACAAATTAATAAACAATCACATTATGGCACATTATTTTTATAATAAAATAATATTACTTTTAATTTATGTATGAACGAAGGTCATATTACTTTTCTTAAATTAATTGTAAGAATCTGGTTGAAAACAAAATTTTAATAAAATACTTTTAATTAATTTGTTGTTTTATTTATTTAGGGTGCCTCGCATTTGCCTCGACACCAGAGCGAAGAAATGGAAATATAAATAAGTTAAAATAAATATTTCATCTCCACAAGGGATTCGGGCACACCACCAGTCGGTTTTACAGTCGCACATTAGCTCTCGTTCCTCGGCCTCGGAATAAAAGTACTGTTGTAAAATAAAACGCCATTTGTTGAGAATGACGCTTATGGGCAGAGATTTGATTTGATTGACAACATCGTACGCGTCTCGTTCACTAAACCAAGTCGTCGGTGTTATCGGTGAAGTTGATATTGGCATCGATTTGTAACTGCGTGACACGTAATACAGTTTGGATAGAAATCGTGAAATGAAAAGAACTCCCTAAAGTTGATGTATCTAGATAAATATTTTTAGGTAGGGTTTTAAATATTTTACCCTATATGTTGCAGCCGCAAACGGGGCGCAGACGCTTCTTTCACTTAAAGTGGACAAAACAATCAATACAAAAAAAAAATATAATAAAATGATTATACAATCATTCTGCGGTGAAATATGGAACTCATAACCAGTGCGTTCTCTTTAATTTATATTCGTTTTTATTTTTTTTTCAAATTTAGTTGGGTCTATGATTATGGCGTTCCGAGCGTGCGAGCGTTTCAAATTTAGCAACATTCAAATCAGCTGTATAACGTCACAAGCGTCAATGTATCTGTCAATTAGTGAAACGTCAAATAAGTTTTTTATATAAAAAATCTTCGAGAAGTGTGACGTAAATTAGTTACCAAGACGATCCCAATAAGAATATAAGTCTATTTGAATTTAAAATTTACATATTTAAATAAATATTAATTAATATATTAAATGGATAATTAATAAGGATATAAATATATGTTATTTATTAACGCGTTATTGTGTTTTTAAGTGTATAATTGAAGTTATTTGGAGAAATATTAAAGTAAGTTATGTATATTTTTATAATGCTATCTATTAATAGATTAGGGCTCAAATTTTTTGACTATAAGTATGAAGGTTAGTTACTTTGGACTTTGACACTGTAATTGTTAAACTTAGATATTATTGTTATGTGATTAAAATAATAACCTTTATTATGAAATGAAAAAATAAATAAATATGTAACAGCTCCACGCAGTATTCAGCATATCGCAGGTTAAGCAGGAACCTAGTTCTTAGACATCAACCCAAACTCTAATAAATGAAATGTTGCGTTTCTGGAACTCTACGGAGCACTTTAGCACTTTGTCTTCATGACATGTCATGTCAAGAAATTAAAATAATATAAAATTCTTCATTGCATTTTAACGTTGAATAATGTACATTTAACCGAAATTAAAAGTAAGCCTCGGTGAATTTCTATTTATAAGAGATTTCTTCCAGCCAAACTGTGGAAGTAGGTGAAGTTAGCACGTTTTTGCAAAAGGTTTTAGGGTAAGGCTAATATCATATAAGTAATTTCTTTTCCCAATATTATTAATAAAACTATCAATAGTACTGGGAATAAAATATAAAGTGGGTATTTTTTCGAAAATTCTAATATTCTATTGTGTAGACATTGAAGCCACAACATATCCTGCTGTGAAGTCAATATGTCAAAGGCAGTTAAACCAATTTAAAAAAGGAGGTTATCAATTTCTCATGAATTAAAACAAAAAAAAATATATATAAAACATTCTAAAATAGTATAATTGTAATAAATATTAAGTTAAATAAGTGGAAAAAGAGAGCAAATATCCTGGACTCTCTTAGGAATTAAATACTTAGATGTAATTACATCTAGTTCTAAGCTTAGTTAAAGTAACATATAAACAAACAATAAAATCAAAGCTGACAATCTTGAAAACAGTGAAAAAATATTTGGACCATGTGTCTGTAGTGATGTGATGATTTTGATATCAGGGCTGGAGTGCCACAGGGGTCTGTACTGGGTCCCATTCCCTATACAATCTATACAGCTGACTTGCCTGTAATGAATAAATGTACTACTGCAACATTTGTTGATGATACGGCGATTCCACAAGGAATATCCATTACAAGGGCTTACGTTGGTTGCTGGGCCGAAACAGCAAATTATCCATTGTTAAAAGATTACTCATCTATAAGACCATTCTCAGATCCATTTTATACATATGGGATCCAACTATGGGATAGCTAAGACAGAGGTAACAGAGGATGCGAAACACTATCCTATGTAATATCTCTTACACACCATGGTTTATCACCAATAGTGAAATCCACAATCACCTTGGAATCTCCATTGTCAAGGAGAAAATTCACAAGAACATTATTAGATATTGTGAGAGGCTGAAAGAGCATCCCAATGAACTTGCCCCTGGGTTGACTATAACATCCTACAGGAAGCGACATCTGTCAACAACTCCATGACAGTCACTTTGATGCACAGTATAAGTAGATGTACTCGATGGAATGCACACTTTTAAATGTCATATCTTTCAAAACTTCTGCTTATAGTAACAATACTGATCGCAGAAACACCTAAGAGAAAAAAATAATGACAAAATATATTGAATAAGCCTTTATATAAGACATTGTCACACTTTGTTGCACGCGGCGGTTGTGGGTTCGATTCCACTCGAGGAAATGAAATATTTATTTACTTTTCTATTTCAATTCCTCCAGAACTCGGCGGAAAGGGGGTAACAGAGTGTCTTAACACTAGGTTCCCTTTGCCCACCCTGCTGTGTGCGGGATGCAGAGTGAAGCTGAATATTTTACTTTCTTCGCTCTAGCATCAAGGATTAACAACAAAGAAATGAAAATATCTAATAATACATTCCACCGAGTGGGAATCGAATCCACAACCGTTGCGTTTACACTTTACAGTCAGGCGATGTGCCACTGCGTCAGAACGTTACTTCTTTCCTGTAAAAATTTAAGAAGAAATAAACTGTTTAAATTTAACTCTTGATAACTGATAAAAGAGGTTTTTATCAAATATTACAATATTATATGAAATTAAAAATAATAATTTTATTATCTATATAAGAAATGTAAACAATATGCTATCTAAATACTAGAAGCTCGTAAAAAACAATGCTATCAGCACATATATATGAAAAGAGGCCCAAGTTCAATAATGTATAATGTTTGTAACGAACAGAGATTTATATGGGTGTTCACTCGGGAAAATAATATAGCTAATAATATTAGATTCAAATTTTATTTGATTTTGTTCGCAAAAATAGTTATCTTATAGAAAATCTTTTAGGTATTTCAAATCTATTTAGGCACGATAAATACGGTTTTTCTACGAAATGTGGGGCGTACGTCGTGGCGCAGCGGCACAAGGGTGTGATTGTAACGCGACGTTTGTGGGTTCGATCCCCACTTGAGGAAGTGAAATATTTATTTAAGTTTATATTTTCAATTTTTCGCTTTGGTCTGAAGGCAAAGCACAGCGTTGAGTTCTGCCACTCAATATGAAATGCCTCCAGAATTCGGCAGAAAGTGGGGAACGAAGTGTCTTAACATAATGGTGAGTGTCTTAATCCGACATTCCCAGGTCCCCTCTGCTTACAATAGCATGAGCGGTATACACACGTGAAGCTAGAAAAATAAGGGCATTGTTACACACACTTTAAACGAAGTGAAATAAAAATTATGCAAAAAAAACTAAGATGATTTGATACAGTGTTGCTAGTGCTATTTAATGTCTATCAAAGTCGTATTTATTTTATGGCGTAATTAACATATGCGTAATTTGCTTTTTTATTATTTTCACACATTAACTCCATCAATAGGCAAAATAAAATATACTGACATATTACTTTTCGCCTGTCCCTATTAACATTGTCGGAAGTGTATACGGCGGTGGTCAATAAAAATCTACAGCTTATATTAAAGCTCTGTAGATTTTCATTAACCACGGCCGTATATTAAAAAAAAACCATTTAAACTTTGAGTGGTCTCCTTCAAAGTGGCTGATTGTTACATCCGACTCTGTTTACCCTCTGTTTCTCTCTTCTTCTTCTTCTTCTGTGACTCTGTTTCTGTTTACCCTCCATCGGAGAGTTTGTAGTTAGAAACTTGTACATAACGTAGCGGGACCTGTACCCACGCTTCTTGTTACCGTCCAAATAGTAACACAATATTTTTTTTGCTGTCGCGCTGTGTACCGCATGCGTTCGCTAATATGTTTCTTTTTAAATTAAGAACAAGTAAAAACAATTTTCTTAAATATTACATTTCGTTTCCCCGTAGGAATCGAACGCACAATCGTCGCGTTTACAGTCGCACGCTTGTGTCCTTGTGCCATGGCGTCCTCAACATCTGCTTATTTGAAGGCCTCTTTTTCTTTCATATATTTTTAACACATAATAACATTACAGATAATTATAAATTCATCGTGATGTGACAGTATCAACATGGCAGTGGGAGAGGCGCGAGTGCCGCTGCTACACGACGACAGACATGCGCATCACGGTTAGTGCGGGTTCATATACTTTAAATGAAGTAGTAAAAATGACTAAGTAATTCGAATTGCTACCAGAGCGGAGAAATTAAAATATGAATATTTCATTCTCCGAGTGGGAATCGAACCCAAAACCGTCGCGCTTACAGTCACACACTATGCCACTGCGCCACGACGCGGCCCCTAATGCCATAATTTAAATATTGTAATACTCCGAGTGTTTATTGAACCTACAATCAGTCTTAGATACACACACAGATAGTCACATATCTATATTGTCTTAATTGTTTTAAAAGTGACTGATAACATTTAACGCAAGTTGCTGATACTAACTGAAAAGTCTCATGAATAATTATCGTATAGCAACTCCGGAATAAAAGTGAGGTAACCCAAAAACTTCCCAAAAAACGAGTCTACTATTTGTCTTGTATTTCCATTTATTCTGCTGAATATTGACGTATTTTGAAGGGAAATAAAAATCTTATAAAAATTTTATGGGATTTGAACCCATGCTGTTGGGAAACCGTTCTAGAAGATAAATATTTCGACGTAGCTTGGTGAGAATTTATGGCTGACAGGAATTAGTTATTATTATAAATAATTATTGTTTACTTTTAGAATACATATTTTTGGGGATGTACGCATATGTTATTGTAATTTTTGCATTCTCAAAGTAATCTTTTCATCTTATTTAAAGTAATTAAGTATGTGAAAAGAAAACAAAAATATCAACTCATGCGCACTATTAGTTTATTATGGCTTTATATTAAGATACGTAACAGGCTTAATAATATTATTTTATAAACTTACGTCATTAATTCCTTCGTAATAAAAGATTTTAAACAATACGTAAATATACTTGTTATATGTATTCATATGTACCTGTATATACTTGTGAGTTACTATATCAATAACGCTCATGCACATGAATACCTGCAAAATGTTAAAGGGAGGTTTTAGAGAGGAACAGGAAAACAGAATGTCATTTTACGTCTCGTTCTCGTTCAATATAAAATAACAAGTGGCGTTGTATTTTGACAGGGTCACTGTAAACGTGACTATTGTGGGTTCAATTCCACTCCAGGGAGTAATATATTATTATTTCAACAGTTGACAGTTTTAGTTCAATTAAGTTCAATATATTTTCAACGAATTGTAATTTTTTTTTTAGGTGAACAAACACGTCGTGAGTTATCAGGGAGCACGGTGGTGGTGACTTCTTTAGTGGCTGGTGCTGCCGCCGGCGCCATCGCTAAGACGGTCATCGCGCCTCTAGACCGAACTAAGATTAACTTTCAAACTTCGTAAGTATTTTGGAAAAAAATAACTATCTAGGATGTTAATCAGACAATTTCGTTAGCGAAAGACTGTATTGGTAGTGGATTTTTATATAGAGTCAACTTCATGCTGTATCCCACACTCAGAAGGGTAGGCAGAAGGAACCTAGTGTTAAGGCAGTCCGTTCCCGACTTTCCACCGAATTTTGTGGGAATAGGAATAGAACCTACTACCGTCGCGTCACACCCTTGTGTTGAGAGTAAGTGGTTTAGACTACAGGAAGTCTACAAGAAATAAATATATCATTATTAATTATCAGTGGACCATATAAGATTAAAAGAATGCGTCCAAGAAATTGAACGTGGCGGGAATTGAACCCGCGGGAACACAAAAATATTTTAACAAAAAACAACAACGAGGCAGTCGTAGCTCAGCGGCACAGCGTCTGTGAACGCGACAGGTGTGCGTTCGATTCCCACTAGATAAAATAAATTATTTTCGTCTTATCTCGAAAATTGTACTATGCTTGGGGTCCGTCTGCCTGCGTATTCCGTTATATGCGGGATACAGTGCGAATATAAAAGACAATAAAAATAGAATTCGCAAAAAAATTATTTACAATGGCAACGACCGTCCCCCAGTGACCAGTGACCACTGACCTGTGACAATGTCAGACTAAATGCAGATAAATAAAAACAGTATAAAATAAATCACATAAATATTTTTACGACTTATATACGAATAATTTATTTGTAAATAAAATGTTTGATTGATCGCTATTTTTAGAAGTGGAGGTTAATGAGGTGTCTTGACAGTAGAATTCCTCTCGCTACCCTGCTATGTGCGGGATACGGCGTGAAGTTGCGGCGTTGCGTGTGACTGGAAACGTGAAGGTTATAGGTTTGATTCTTACTTGAGGAAATGAATTAATCAATTAACAAGACACAGCGCGGCCTTGAGTTCCGCAACTAAAAATAATTGTACGCAATCAAACCCGTGACCTCCGTCAGTGTGATATTTCGCTAATGTTTTATATACTCGTATACGATGTCATCGACACTTCATGAGACATTCATTAACGCGATTATACATGTATGTATGTCTACAGTTTGATTGTTTGAACGCATTAATTTTAGGAACTACTGGTTCAAATTAAAAATATATATATTTTATGTTTATTAGTTCATTTATAGGAAAAGGCGTAGATGAATATCATCATTCAATACGCGATGTATCAAGAATGCTGCAGAATCTAGGAAACGGAGTGACTTAACACTAGGTCCCCTCTGCCTACACTACTATTTGCGGGAAGCTAAAAATATAAAAAACATACTTTTTTATGTGTAGAATAACACTATAATTTATGGTATTTCAGTGAAATTCCGTATTCATGGCGCGCGGCGATACGTTTCGTGGGTCACAGCGCCCGGACAGAAGGCTGGACGGCGTTGTGGCGCGGCAACAGCGCGACCATGGCTCGCATTGTGCCCTACGCCGCCATACAGTTCACCGCTCACGAGCAGTGGAAGAAGTTACTGGGAGTGGACACTCCGCAGAGTGCTCAGTAAGTGAATTATCGTGTCATGTCATGTTTCATGTTCTATTCTGTACGGCAAAGAGATTATACTTGTACGCAATACAATAGACGAATGCTATGACTCTCAATTTTTCTTTGTTTTAAATAATCAGGTTAATTGTAGTTTAAAATGGAATTATAATGTAATTTTTGTCTATGGGTTCAATGTCATATAATTTACAGCTCCTATACAGTCGGAGAAATGATTGAAAGTGGACAGTGGACACCGCAGAGTACTCAGTGAACGATGTATCTCTCCGCTTTCTGCTCAAATTAGTGGTGCCAATTATTTTGTAAAACGAATAGTGAATGCTTTATGAGTGGTTATATTTTAGGAGTTACACTTATAGGGGTTACGACGTGATGGCAGAGGGTTTGTGAAAACTCTCTGCGTACATTACATATGTATGTATGATCGTACATACATACATTTTATTAGATAAATAGAAACAACAATATCAGTAACATGTGAAGATCTTTTGCCTTCTTCCTCTTAAAGTTTTATAGCCTTGTTTAGTTTTCGTTATAAAAAAATACTCATTATTTAACTAACGAAATATTTACACACTTTACACATTACTTGCTAGTATACTCAATCACTTTGTAACATTTTGTTTGTGTGGACTCCTTGCTCACTACCTTCTAAATTTTTTCTTACTTGCACACACTCATTCAAATACATTCGCTCATTCATGACACTCACACACTCGCTCAGTCACTCACTCACTAGCTCACTCCTGTTCCAGGCAGTCCCCCCTCCGCCTCTTCCTGGCGGGCTCGTTGGCGGGTGCAACATCGCAAAGCGCGACATACCCCCTCGACCTGGCCCGAGCTCGCATGGCGGTCGCGGACTACCCGTCATTAAGAGCTGTGTTCCGACAGGTGTTGAGGGAGGAGGGGGTCACTACTTTGTACAGGTGAGTTGGATTTGGACAAGTGGACATTTGTGAAAGTGTGTGAGCGATAGATACTTATGATCCCATAAAAAACCTATTTAAGTCGTTATTCAGAGAAAGATGAATAGCGAGTGGTGGAGCTCAATGCCGCGCTTTGTTTTGATACCAGAGCGAGAGTAATGAAAACATTAAATATTTTATTGCCCTGAGTAGCAATCGAATCCACAATGCTGCAAACGCAACAGGCGTTTACAGTCGCACACTTCCGCCCACGCCAGGACTAGTCTGTAGTGATTGCTTCAAAAAATAATAAACAGCAGCAGTTATACATACAGAGAACCTAATAAGACCCAAATCTCGGTAATAGCGACCTGCCAGCATTTGAGAGAGTAGAAAAACAAATATATTTAAACCTAATATTAAAATGGCCGCAGTGGCGCAACGGGACAGCATGTGACTATAAACACGATGTTTGTGGGGCTAATGCCAAATATTGTAAGACAAAGCACAGCGTTGAAATCGTGATTCAATTTTGTTTCGCAGAGGGTACCCAGCCACAGTGCTAGGCGTGATTCCGTACGCCGGCGTCTCCTTCTTCACGTACGACACATTGAGGCATTGGTATCTTGGTGAGTCATTATCATATTGTGGGCCATTACTTAAAACACATACTTAAAACACTCACTTAAGTGGAACTTGTCTGTTTTAATTAAATTGAAACTGATATGGAACATAGCCACTGTTAAGTATATTACCAGCTCTGGAGAATTACCTTCGCCAGAAGGCGGTAAACATTTTTATTCGACAATACAAATATTTTTACATAATATGTCACAATGACTTCCATAATATATTACAGACTACTCGGGCAGCTCGCCCAGTGGCCTGAGCAACATGGCGTGCGGCGGAGCGGCGGGCGCGCTCGCGCAGACCGCGTCCTACCCGCTCGACATCGTGCGGCGCCGCATGCAGACGGCGCGCCGCCGCGGCGACCGCTCCTACCCCTGCCCCACCATCGCCGCCACGCTCGCACTGGTCTACAGGTATGGCACGACGAGAGAACATTACAAAATATTAAAGTTCACGCTGTATCCCGCATAAGGCTTATGTTAAGACACTCCGCCCCCCCACTTTTCGTCGAATTTTCGAGACATTGCTTGTTAAGAGACGGAATACGACGCAGCAGACCACAAATCGACGAGCAGACGACGGAATACGACTTTGGCTTAACTTTCCCGAAATGAAAATATTGAATGATTCATTTATCCGAGTAAGAATTGAACTCACAACATTCGCGTTTATAATCATGCGCTTGTGCTACTACGCAACTATGGCAAATATTTTTATAAAATAATGAAGTAAAACATTTTTATTCACAAACTTCCCTCAAATATCAATTATAAAAATTCTGATTAAAAATATATACTTGTACAACAAAATAATTGCTTTTCTTCCAGGCAAGAAGGTTGGCGCGGATTCTTCAAAGGTCTAAGCATGAACTGGGTCAAGGGACCCATCGCTGTAGGCATCTCATTCGCAACCTACGACGCCATTAAGTCAAGTTTACGAGACATAGCACTCGCGGTTACCACGTAAACAAAGGTCTTTGCGGTAATATTTAATTACCAATTTAGTAATGATGTTATTGGTAATCATTGGTAACTAGGAATACTTGTATGGTAATCAATGATTACTGATCTTAAATATGATAAATGATATTTATCCTTGTCAGTGTCATATACGATTTTGGTAATCATTGATTATTACCGAATAAATCATTATTTATCATAATTTGGTAATCTCAGTATTGCAATAGACAAAATTAAGTTTTTATCAGTATCACACATTATTTATAAGTACATATATTAATATGCTTTATGGAAATGGGTGAAAATGGTAAATATTTTACAAATATGAATGCAATTAAGATTTTATGAGTGCTTTTGGTAATATTTTTTCCTTTAAACATGTCTTTGTTATGGTTGAGGGTTCGATCCCCATTTGAAGTATATGGTTATAAAGAAATTTAGAAGAGAATAATAGAGCTGTTCTTAATATACTACAAGATGTTAAAAAATATGCGAGACGACAGAAGACGACTGGGTCAGTGCAATTATAATTTTATTACTGGTTTTGTTTAATTTTTTTGTAACATAATAGTAATAATTAAAAAATACAAGTTCTACGGTCATGAAACGTATGCATACTCATATATTTGAACTATTAATTTTATAATCAGTTTATTCATATTAAAAATAACACCAATTTTTTCTAATTTTATCTTTTTTGTTATTATACTTTGTTAATATTAGGCCGTTTTGACAAATGTTTTCAATTTAAAGAAATTTATATAGCAGAATTGTCGATTTTATAAAATCTTCGCGCATTTCATGTTTAATATTTTCATTTTCCGCTCTGTTACCGAGGTGATTGCAATATCTTGAAAATTTGGCAGAAATAGGGGACGAAAGAATCTTATTTGGAAACGAGTGTCTTAACGCAAGGTTCCCAGGATCCCGCTGCCCTGCTATATGTGGAATCTAAAAAAAGTCGTGTATTTCATGGATGTAATAAATTTTACTAAATAATCCAATCGTCAACGACTAATAATTTCGTCGTCGACGTTGAAAAATTTGATATTCATAAAATATTTTATAAATATTTTGTGTATTGTAGTGTATAGTTTGGTAATAATTAATTTTGGTAAGTCTTATTTAGTATAAAAATCAGTAAGTAATCGTAATATATCTTTAATATTTTACGATTTGTAGAAATAATCGAATATTTCATGAAATAGTCAATTCTGATATGACTGCGATATACGTACACATTTTTGTATAGAACACAAATTAATTTAATTTTTTCAATACTTTTACAAAAATATATTTTATCTTTGGCTAAATGAAAACCAATTAATTTGTTTTATTTCATATAACATATCTTTTTCTTTTCACAATGACTGATAGAAATAATCGACAATAAATATAATAAGAGTTTAGTCAAATTACTATTGAACTTTATACAAATATATATGAAAATTTTGTAAATGTGTCTTAAGAACTTTTGAAATGTATTTAAAAAAAATCCTAGAAAATTATAAATGTTGGTACAGGTTATATTGTAAATATGATTTTCCGATTAAGCGGTTTTTTTTGTAACTGAATATTTCTTTTCGCGTTCATTTGATTAAATACGTTTTTAAGCTTTTTAAAACTATGAAGATAATTAAATTGTTATTGACTTAATATATAATTCAAAAAGTATCATATCTGCTTTATGATGGTTCCGTCGATTCGTGTTATAGTTAATATTAAGAAAAAGCAAAAGGATGAATTATGCATCGCTTTTGACTTTCTAAGGAAATAATGAATAAATAAATAAATGAATTAAGAATAATAAGGATGATTGATATCGCTTCATTTCAAAATGAATATTACAAAGTAAACCGTTAATATTATAAATCTATTAAGTGCAACTCGTAATATATTGGTTACTATCGTCATCATGATTTTATATTATAAATTTTTTAAATGCACAATTTTTCTAATGTAGTCATAGTTTTTTATATGCAATTAAAATCGAATATTTTGTTTTCTTTAATAGCAACACTCATAGAATATTAAAAAAAAAAGATATTTACCTCTATATATATTTTTTATTTTAATATGTTTTTAGAATCATAGTGGACAATATTGTGTGCTTTTTTTTGAAAAATGTATGAAGATGTTTTTTATTTCAAGCATTCTATAATATTTTTGATCTTTATTATATATTATGTGTCTTCGTGTGTTCGTTTAAGATACGATATTATGTTGATAATCAGAATCTTTTTTAAATAATTGTATATAATTCAATTCAATCAAAGTAACAAAAAATCTAATCTGGTGTAAAGGTCTAGTCTTTATAATTTTAGTGTAGATATCGATGCATGTTTCCATTGATTGATGCGTTCTGTAACACTGTAGAACGTTGTGTTGTTCTATCATCAATAGTTTCCACAGTGCACGCGATAATAGATTTGTTATGACAGTTTTTTTCACACCTTGGGTTACATTATTGCATTTTTAGAGGTATTTATTTTATTAGAGATCTTTATTTTTTATTAAATATAGCCTATGTTGTTTAGTGAAGATGCAGATTTCTAGTGGTGAAGGAATTTTTGATGTCGGTCTGATAGATTTTGTGTGTAAATAATAGAAAAATACAAATCTTGTGTTTTTATAATATTAGTATCGATTATGATTTTAATAATGACAGTGTAAAATCTAAAACTCTATTATTATTGAGTTACCTTACTTTTTTTGAGAGGGTTATATTATGTTAGACGAGCACACGTAGATTTACGTATTATTAAGATCAAAAATTGTATAACTTTTTTTATAATATATATAATTGTTGTTGCTATAAATAAATGTTTGAATTGTTTATTTCGTTTCATTTGGAACTAAAGATAAGTTAAAAAAATATTGACATTATGTTAATACAAATAATAATTTACACATCTCCTGGGAAGAAAATAATCAAAGGTCAGTAAAATACTAACGTCAAATCTGCGCCCGTACACTAGTGTATTTATTGTGTGAATCTGTTTAATTTTGGCCACTCTTATGGGTTGTTGTCAGTTCGTAGATTATTATCATCTGAAGATTTCTTTGAAACTACAGGAGAATAGATTTTGGGCGTATAATGGTTACCAAAATGATAGACAACATCGTTATAAGCAACAATATTTTTGCTCTTTGTTTTGACTCTATGTACCAAAAAATATTTAAATTTGCTTCGCTTTATGTTAACGCCAATTTTGGCTAAAAGCCCATCCATCAATTTTGGTCAACTTTTCAATGATGAGACACTTCGTGTTAGGTACGGAACTCAACGCCCTCTTTTCTATTGTTGTCACAGCGTAGAAATGAAAATAATTCATTCCCCCGAGTGGGAATCGAATCCACAATCGTCGCTTTACGCGCATCACGGCTGAAGATTAAGTATCTTACAGATAACTTATCAAAGAACAGAGTTTCAGAGTCAATAAAACATTTTTTTTCTTATAATCCAATTTATTATTCACAAAATTGCTTTAATTTTTTTTATACTTAATTCTTAAACTTAAATTAGTATTGCACAGTTGCCTATAAATATTCTAAATTAATTTTTATCCTTGTTCCTAAAACTACAGAAGCTATGAAGGAAATAAAAATAAAATATTTAAATACATTAAGTAACTACTAAAAAAGTTATGCATTCTATTCTGCGCTAAGCAAAACGGTTATGGATTAGGCTAGTACAGTAGGATCGACGAGTCGTGGCCGCCCTGAAGTCAGATTTTCTTAAGCTTAAGGGAGGAACATAACCAAAAGTAAGAAAAATTCTAAATTTGGGCGAAGAGCGGCTACAAGTCTTCGAACGTATTTTACTTTAACCGATAAGTTGACTAGAGAATGAAAAACATTACAGTTACAATCTTTTGCCGTTAGAGGACGTTTACGACATCATAGGAGGAATTCATTTTAAGATATTAAAATTGAATAAATCTAAAGATTGGTCTTAGTGGAATGGCACAAGCGAGCGACTGTAAGCGATATAGGTTAAGGTTTGGATTTTCATTCGAGTAAATTAAATATTTAATATGCTTCTGATGGTAATTCCACCGATAATCACAAGAGGGGAGAATACAGGAGGAATAGGGAGGGGACAGACTGAACTTAATAAAAGCAATCTCTTCCAGTTGATGATTGTCAAACATCGGGTAGAACATACAGTGCAATTATCAAAAAAAAAAAAGGAACAGTCATAATATCCAAATGAATGAAATATTTTAATAAACGATACACATCATCCAAGAATCCAAATTAGCCAAACCATAAAACTATATATATAATTCATAATTCTAAACCTAATTGTCATATTGTTCCTGATAATACCTCCTCTGGTAATCACTAGAGGTAGGTGCCGACGGGGGCGGTGGCTGCGAGGGCACGGGGGGAGCTGACGGGAGGTACGGGGGATAATAGAGCTGGGATATAACGTCATAGGTGGGTGGACGAGCCATGCTGAATAATGCTTCTGGATCGCAGACGAACTTGTAGACGTAGCGTTCGCCTGAAAAAAAAAAAGATATTATTGTGTAGATTATCTACTATTATTGTCTCGCATCTTCCACTTTCAAATAGTAGCCTCCGGGGTTTGCACCTGTTTTACGTAACCTTCGTCCAGTATTATCTATATTGTGCTCTTGAAGGTCAAAACATTAAGGTATTGTTTATTGAGTGGCAGAAATTAACGCAGCGCTTTGTTTACCAGAGTAAGGGTTAAAATATTATATAATTCGTTTCTCCGAGTGAACATCGAATCTACTATGTACAATATTCGCGTTTGCACTCACTCGCTGTGTCACTAAGGCCCGACGCCCTTATTTAATCTCGGGATGTGCGTGGGGAACGGAGTGTCTTAACACTAAGTTCCATCTGTCTGTCCTGCTACATATTACATGATATTTCAGTACCTGCGACTTTCTGCATGATGCCTTTCTCATAATAATATCTTAAAGAACGTGAGAGCTTGTCATAGTTCATAGCCGGGCGGTTCTTTTGGGCACCCCACCGACGCGCGACCTAGAGAGACGAAATTCTTATTAAAAAAAAATAAACCTACATAAAGCAGAGGGAACCTAGTGTTAAGGCACACCGTACCCCACGCACTCTACAATTTTCGAAACAATAAGTGACAGAACTTAGTATCGCGCTTTGTCTTGTTACCAGAGCGAGGAAATGATCTTAATTAATTACCCCGTATGGGCTCTAACCCACGACGGTGGCGTTTGCAGGCTGACGATGTGCCACTTTACCAGGACGACCTCAAGCTTCTCACCATCTTCATATTTATGATGAGGATGACATCGAAGCAGTGTACTTGCGTCCCGAGTGAAGGTTTAATGGGCCCCTTAAAATGAACACTAACTCACAGCACCACTCTCCAAGCTTCTCTATTTAACGATACTACATCAAATTAGAAATTATTCTATTTCCGTCCGATTCCGATTCTAGTTCCACCCTCAAGATATAGTGATTATAAATTTTACGACGATGACTATATGCTTACTTCCTCAGGCTCGTGCAATTTGAACTCCAGTCCCCTGCCGGTAAGTTTTACTTCGATCGCCACTTTTAAATGTATCAAAGTAGTGTTTGTGGCCCGCAACAAAACAAACAAAATCTACGGAAATATTGATAACGTTAAATTGTTTCTTACATTAAAATAATTAATACAAAGTTAAGTATGTCTATAATCTAAACTATAATAATAAAGGAAGAATTGTTGGTTTGTTTGTATTAATGCTATCTGATCTCTGGATATACTGGTAATTTACTTTCTTTTTGTTTTTTTTTGAAAACTGCATTCTTATAGGCTATGTTATAGGTGGGTATTATATAGGTAATGCTGTATTACGGTGTAAGTCTTAGATAGCCTTAAATAACGAAATAATAATATAATAATAAGGAACGCCATCGAATTGCTTTAAAATTGGTTTAAAATTGATCGTCTGGCAAAAAATACCTTTTTCAAAGAGTTGTAATTATAATATCAAATTATAAAGATGTTTTTCAAACAACCAGCATCATTAAGTCAACCTTTTTATTACTTCCTTTGCTACGCGGCGTTATGAACTGAGTCAAAGTTACATACGATGTATATACATATATATATATATATATATATATATATATATATAATTTGAAGGTTTTAGCTACCAGTAGACATTTAATGGAATTTAGATATTTTTTCCAGCTTCATGCTCTATACCGCATCTAGCTGGATAGACAGAACTTAGTTTTAAAATATCCAACTTTCCGCCCGAATATCGAGGCATTGCGTGTTGAAGGACGGAACTGAATGCCACGCTTTTTTCTATGGTACTAGAGCGAATAACAAGTGCATCCGGAATAGTAATTGTACTCACAACCGTACCGGTACAGTCGTACGATAGTGCCACTGAGTTACAACGGCCTCCAAATTAACTCGTAAAATTTAACTTGCCTGTAGCACATATTTAAAGTGAATATTTATATTTTTAATTGAATGAATGATAAATTTAAAATTAATGGTATAAATTAAACTCTCACCTCATTCGTTGTAAATTTTTGTGTATGAATCTTAATATTGAAATTATAAGAAGAAAAATCATAAGGGTTAACGTGAGAGATGCTTAAAATATTAAAAACTTGAGAAGATAAGTAACGAAAATATAAATACAGTAAAACAATTTAAACATAAAATTTTGAATATATATTTTTAATAACCATATTTATATTACGAGTTGTGAATGTACAGGATACAGTTTTTAAAACGCCTCGAACCCATGTAAAATTTAGGGATCAGTAAAGTAAGTAGGTACAAAAACGATTAAATAAATTATGAAACATTTTTATATAAAATTTTAAATTTTAAAAATACTACGAATGGCGATGGAAAAATTGTTCACAGCCTTAAAAGCATCGTCCAATAGAAATTATCTTTATTTTAAAACTTTCTTCGAAAGATGCATCTCCGATGAACGATATCGATTTGCTAGACTCAGGCGGTAAGTAGCGAACAGTATGAAAGTGGAGCCCGTTGAGATTTTCGTTTCTATTTTAAAAGCATTCGTTAATTTTAATAGCAATCGCTACTGTAACATAATTATTATGATTTCAGCTTTTTTTTACTACCGTTTCTTGGGTTCCGTGCCTTTAAAGGAAAAAAGGAACCCGCCTAAGATCACTTTGTTGTCCGTCCGTCTGTCTGTCTGTCTGTCTATCTGTCTGTGGGAGATATTGAGTTTAATTTCAAATCATATACTCAGATTTATGACCCCATGATTTCCTGGCTAAAATTTATTTCTATATTTATTAAGAAAAAAGATACGGCCGTATCCGATTCCGTTTGAACTAGAATTATGAAATTTGGCAGCTAGCATCAACAGATAATACTAGTTTAGACCATACATTTGTGGTTAGATCCTTAAAAAATAATAGCCTTAAAAGAAGGCAAAATTTGGTATTAAAGCCACTAATTCAAGAGAGGTATCAGATCAAGGGGCTCTAATTAAGCTAAGCCTGAATTTCAGAAAAAGCTCGAGACTTCAAATTTTTGTACAGAACACTCAGTAGGCGAGCTTGACTCGCGTTTGTCCGGTTTTTTTTAATGAATACTACTATTTTTTATTATTGATGTTGAATTGTTTTTTAGCTCTATTTATTTTAATTATAATCTATTTAATTCGTGAACGCAGTGATCTGAGTATATAAAATATATTATGTTAAAAAGATGTTAAGGTGGAATGATATAAAAAATAAAAAAATATCAAAGAATATAAAATTCTTCTCTCCATGTCGCATTGTAGCAAAATAATCCCCTTAGCACAAAGTTTCACCTAAGCTATCACATGTTCCATCCGACTACTTTGCCGACACTCGGCACAACTACTGGGATTTGCAACCTATTTTTTATCGACTTAGAATAGTTTGTAGCGAGTGCTCCACGAAATAGACTTCTATTATTTCTTTGATAAAGTTTCGTAATTCATATTCACTTTTACCAAGCTTAGAATCTAATCTGTTTATAAAAAAGCTGTATTTTAAAGTAACCATAAAGTATCGAATTAATTTGAAATGTATGAAATTTTATTTTTTATTAATATAACCTGGTCCCTCTGTATAACATGATTACTATATTATTTCTTCTCCTTTTCTGGAAAATTTTTTTTCCTTTTCATAAACAAACTTTAGCTTTTAAAAAGCGTCATCTACAGTCACCTACATAAATTAATATATTTATGTTCTCATAACTTATAAAGTGTTATGGCCTTCTGTTGCTAGTATCATACTAGTTACTTTACGTTTAGTTTGGCCTTATTATTATCTATGTAGTTAAATAATATATAAGACTGAAATGACTATATTTTTTTTACTTCTGATTGTAGCTTAACCACTACCATCTCAGTGATGAATACCAACGATTACTTATAATTGGAACTTTTTATGACTTAAAATATTTTAAAAAAATTTGAATAACTTTAAAAAAATAATATAAAAAAAATGAAATATATTTTTACAAAAATATATTTTTAAAAAAAGAACGCCAGTCACACTTTTCTTGAACAATATTTTTATTTCTTTGCTTTGTTATCTCTTAGTGGCCAATCATTTTACGTTAGTGCAGGTCGTTGATTCTTATATCAGTTCTGAGCACCGGTCGTACCCGTCCCCACCGTCTGTCGGCATGTAACTAAAGTTAAACGATGGAAATAAAAACCCTATAAATATTGAACAACTATATTTTTCTCACTTTGTCGCGTCGACGTGTCGTCCGTCCTTGTTTTCTTTTAAATTGCATTTGTGTGTTGCCACACTTAAGACTAAAATAGACTTTTTCTTTTATTTGCACTTAATAGATACATTTTATGACTTTAAATTTCTATAGAAACGTGGAATGATTTGACTTCTTTTTATTTTCATTTTTTTTTTTCATTTATATTGTAATGTTAAGACATTCAGTTCCTCAATTTGAAAAACATAGCGCATTGAGTAGCTGAAGTAAATTTTCCTTCTAGTAGGACTCGAACTCAGAAACGTCACGTTTTCAATCAGTCATTTAATTTGGTAAGATTAAATGAAATATGAAATTCGAATATAAATATACAATTTTCTTAAATCATGTAACATCCACACCCTAATATTATGAAGTAGCTTTTTGATTCTATATATTATACATAAGAAATATATTTGTTGTTTGGACAGTCGCTAGTGTACAGCATCTCTTTATAGTTTTCCCACTATGCACACCGCGTCGTGCGGCTTATTTGGCTATGAGGGGGCTCACCGGAGACTGCGTTTGTTTTTATGCGCGCTAAATTTTCGGGATCAATGAGAAATTGAACGCCTTTTCGGACGCATCGGGCTTACCGAACAAATGGGGGAGAGATATATCGTTTATTTACACTAAGAAAATGTAGGTACATACAAATTTGAAGGGAAGCGTGGAATATATAATATATTTTTTGACAATTGTAAGTGTAAAAAAATTTAAACTAATTTGTGTTGCTCTAAGCGCTTAACATATTAAAACAAGAAAATCATTGAAAACACGTATAAATACAGTTTTGTGAGTTAAAATTGAATCCACAACCATGATCTTATAATGATATATACTTATACATATGAATATATTAATGTAATACATTGCGGTACAAGATAGCATCTTGAAATGAAGATAAAATATGGCATTTACAGCTACGTCACGGTTACATATCTCTAAGCTTAAGTCATTATGCGGGTCCAAGATGGACATTAAATAGAAGAGTAATCCTCGTGTAAATCCTGTGGCATTATACCTGTATCCTAATAATTATAGCCACCGCCCCGTTGGTATACTCTAACCATTACGACTTAATCCTAGTAAATTGGTAAGTTATCTGTAACGGTGACTATTGCGAATAACTAAGGTGAAACCCTTTATAGATAGATATATACTGCTTACAAGCAACCTTTATAGATATTACGTACTGTTTAAGTAAGTTAATCACTTAAGTTTTAATTGGCATTAAATTATAAAGAAATAGTTAATGTTTTTGAGACCGTCGTGGCGCGGCGGCACAAGATGTGACTGTAACGCGATGGTTGTAGTTTCGATACCCACTCAAGGAAGTGAAATATTTATTTATAAATATTTTCATTTTTTCACTCTGGTGTTCAGGCAAAGAGCGGCTTTGATTTGTGCCACTCAACACGCAATGCCTCCAAAAATCGGCGGAAAGTGGGAAACGGAGTGTCTTGACACTGATACTCTGCCTACGGGATACAGGTGAAGCTGATTTAAGTTTGTTATTTTTTTTTAATAATAAAAAGGAATTCTGATGTAATTTAAGGTAAATGTGACTAGTTTGTGTATACAAATAAAAAAAAAAACGAATATATAAATAATAGAAAACGGAATATTATTAGATTCTATCTCAAAATATATACAAAAATCTAACGGTAAAAACAAAAAATGTAAAATAATAAGAAATTGTACGATAAAACACAAATATTTACCACCTAAAGAATACTTTCGGTTTCGCTGCATTGTGCATTGCAATGAAATAGTCTGTTTGCTTAGAGGGCGGCAGAGGGTCTTTTGTTTAGCAGTGCATCTCAATACGTTGGCGTGCACTCATTACGGCGTCTAGTTCGAAACGTAATGAACTCACAAAATAATGGGCTTATATTTATATAAGTTATGTAAATGAACTCAGATATTATATAGGTTTACATTTTTTCAATAACAGATAATTTGATACAGGCTGTCTTGAAGATTCAGACATATTTTAAATAAAGGAATACAACATAACCCTATTCAAATTAACTATACTAACTCTATATTTCATATTAAAAGAGTAAATTTTGTAACACTAAATGCTTTGTAAAATATAGACAGATAAAAAAATCTATATAGCATACAAAATCTCCAGTGAAATGAAACAAACAACACACATGGTATATAACTATAGAATGCAAAGGCGACCGTATACTATTAGTAATTTCTTACTGGTTACAAAAGGCATAAACAGTAAAAAAAATTATAGGAACCCAGTAGTGTATAAATAGTTTATTAAGAATATCTTTAAAATAATTTAATATCATAAAAACAATCAATATCTTAAAATAAATTTAAATCTTTAAAAAAATGTATGTCTTAAAAATATCTTAAATCATTACAATATGTACTCATGCATACAGTCTTTGTAGAACCTAAATAAAAGTAATCGATAAATATACCGCTAAATAGCTGTCATGGTAAAAAGCCTTCATAGATTATGGGTGAGTATGGTAGGCTACGTACGATAATGGTATACAATTTTACACTGAATTGAAGCGGCATTGATTTTATGACACTCATCAAACATACGTAAGAGCTATTTTTGTAAAAACGCTCTACTTTTATTACTTTTTATGATAATTAAAGTGGTTTTTTACTTTTTTATTTTTGTTTTTGTAATAAAAAATTATGCAAAATTTTTGTATATCTAAAAGAGTTTTTTTAATGAAGATGTAATTTTAATTGTCCTTAACCTGCATTATTGAGGCATCTTGGCAAAGCCGCCGCACATCGACTATTACGAGAACTGTGTACTGTGGGTTCGATTCCAACTCGACGATATAAGTTATTTTCATTTTCTTTGCAGGTATCAAGATGAATATTGACGAGCTTGGAGACCGGAGAGTCTTAACACCAGGTTTCCTTTACCGACTCTGCTATAATGTATGATGTTACAAAACGGAAGCTAGCAAAAACCTATATTACCTTCAGCACCTTGTAGAATATAGGAGTAATATGACATAGGAATATTTATTTGAAACACAAAACCATTATCCCATAACTAGTAGCTATAATAGAAGCACAACTTTAAGATTCTGTCATTAATTCTACACATTTTTTAACTCATATTATCGCAGTTACTTACATACGAGCACACAAGCGTTATATTGCAAAATAATAAGCTGAAAAACTGATAGCTGATTAATCACGTGAAGCAGACGACGTGCCTGGTGTAATCCATTTCAATTGTTTTCGACTCACATGAGATTCGATTGAATATTTATTTAAATATTCATTCGAATCGCACGTGAAGTAAAGTATGAAAGATGTATATTTACTTTTTGGTTGTAAAATAAGCTTCAAGCAGCTTCATGCCTTTTCCCACATAGCAGGGTAGGCATAGGAAATCTAGTATTAAGATACTTCTACGTTTACCCGAGTAAGAAAATGAAAATTTCAATCACTTCTCAAATATAAAAAAAATATATTTCTTTAACTTTCAATCCGAACGTGTGAAAAAAAATATATAAACCTATATTGTAAATTGTAACCTATTTCATGTCCAGCTAGTACGTTGTTAGTGTATCGCCCTAACGAGACTGACCCTCGTCAAGAACGAGTGGACACCGACCGTTATAAAGCCACCGGAAAAATAACGCTTAAATTGTAGTCAGTGGCCAATGTAAATAATGTATGTGATATATCTTTTTAAAATATACCCTTGTGATTGTATGTTCAGATATAATTAGTTTCTTTATATATATACTTTTTCTCTTTTTTTCGTATACGAGTATATAGGGAGTTCCTTCATGGACTTAGATACGTCTTTTTAAACGACGTCTCTAAGAAAAGGAAGTTATCAATTCGACTGTATTATTCTTGTTTGTTCTTCGGAATTTTTGACTTTGATGATTTTTTTTTCCAAAAGTCCAAAAAGTCTCGATTTCATCACCAAAAATGTTTCAAGCACTGTTAAAAAACGAAGCC
This sequence comes from Heliconius aoede, assembly GCA_037355905.1. Lineage (NCBI taxonomy): Eukaryota > Metazoa > Arthropoda > Insecta > Lepidoptera > Nymphalidae > Heliconius > Heliconius aoede. The sequence goes on along the minus strand of JBAIZZ010000093.1, from coordinate 3,757 downwards.
TGAGATAATCCATCACACTCACGCTTTCTTATTAACAGGCCAAACAAACACTATCTCCACCCAAGTTGGTATTTTCAGATACAGACAGTGTGCACATTCACCCACTGCGCTTACTTACCCCGATTATACATAATGTATTCTATGTACGAATATAAAAAAATATCTGGCTTTTACTTTAATTTTCAATCTTAGAAATGACTTTCAATATTTACTCCATGAAATAAAAGGTACAACGACCGCTTTAAATCTACCTACCTATACTTATAACTGCAAATGCACCTACATCATGGTAGTCAACACTAGTTATTCCCCGCACGTAGCAGTTTCGAGCCACCGGCAAGAATGCATTTAATGAAAGCAATGCTAAACTACTAATGACATCTCATACGTGACAGATTCCACTGCAAGAACCAAGAAAATGGAAACGTCTGCTGCCACCTCACAGGTTTTTACTTACAGGTACACATTTGTGGGCTTCGTTCATTTGTATGGGCTTCGTGATAATTTGAAGTTTAATATCTGTTTTTTCTTGCTTTAAACGGCATACAAAATGCATGCAAAAATGACAACATTCTTCATTTTCCACCCGAAATCGTTGGGTGGCAGTTATTAGATGAAGGGAATTTACTTTAGAATAAAGTTTAGACAAATGTATGATATAAATAATTCCAAAAAAACAAAGTAACGAAAAAAAAAAGTCAAAATCGCCACGCCTGTTGTTTAAATAGCCCAACTTGTTACCTACAATTTAGAACATTTTGTGACCCAAAGAACAACGAATTCCAGCAGCTCAACGAGGAATTCTAAACAACAGCGTAACACGAGCCCAGCATAGTTTACTTCTAGCACAAGCTTGTTTTTAGAAACTATTTTGCAAATACCAAGTACGAGTACCCATTATTTGGCGGACTTTGTCTCAAAACCCTGAACGGTCTTTATTCGATTAGACGGAACTGAAACTTTCCAGTACAAATAAACCGACTGCATTATTCACTTTGGGCGAATGCTGAAGTGAATTGGGGTTTAATCCGCAGTAAATTGCTTACCGAGTGTTTGGGCCGCACTGATTATCTCTGCGAGTCTTTAGCTCGGATGTACAGACTATTTACATTTGAGACATCCTTTGACATCCCAATGTCGAGCACTGAGATTTGTACGCTCTGTATATTTCTTTTCATGGCTTGGAAATTATTTTTTGTAAAAGAAATACGAAATTTTGTATACAACTTGTAAAAATATTTAAACTGGGTCACGTTAATTATGTCATATAAAACCCATATGAACGTATCAAATGTAAAGAAATTGCTACAAATACTGGTAAGTATATTGAGGCCAGTCGTGGTGCAGGGTTACAACCGCGATAGATTTTGGATTCGATTTCGACTATAGGAAAAGGAAATGAAATATTCAATATTTTCATTTCTACGATATAGTATCGAGAAAAAGCACGACGTTGGGGAAATTGGGTAACGAAATAATCTTAATAGGACCATATATTATAACACTAGGCTCCCTCTACCTACACTGTTATGTGTAAGATAAGATAAGAAATCAAAAATATTCCCTAACCACTAAATTAGGCTATAGCTCATCTTTATATTGTAAAAGAAAAGCCTGTAATATGGTAGAAGTCTAGCCAACTAAATATAAATATGTACATACATAAATATTTCTATTAATTAAGACAAGATTATATTCTATTTATATACACCAAATCCGTCAACCTTTCCCTTTCATCTATAAACTCGACAACAAAGATATTTCATATTCAATATACTCAAAGAGTCCAATACAGGGTAAGACCTCTTATCGTCCTCATGACTACAGAGTGGGCAGTAATATTGTGGATATGCTATCAGAATGCAGGTCAAGAGCGAGATATCTTGAAATAAGCGGTTTATGTAATATTTTGATAAAAGAAATATCCATTGTGCAATTTGATATTTAGTCATTAATTAAATCAGTATTCATAGCTAGAAATCGATTGCTGATGTAATATTTCTTCAAGAAGTAAGAAAGCCGTGGTGACGCAGAGTACAAGCTTGCAAAAAAGCAGAAAGTATCTGATACAATACTTGAATTATTAATTATTAATGTTATAGCAATTCTGCCTACTTCCTTTTTTTATCTCACTTCATATCCCTCATGTAGCATGTGCTTACGCAGAGGGAACCTAGTGTTAAAATATTAAGACACTGCGACTTGCATTTTTCGAGACATTGTTTGTTGAGTGGCAGAACACCGCGCTTGTTTGGTATGAGATCGAAGAAATGAAAATAATTAACTTCCCATTTAAATCGAACCCACAACTACCGCGGTAACAATCAGATATACCGGTACCGTAGGGTAGGGGTACTATTCTTTTTATAAAAAAAACCTGCATAACATATATTGTAGTATCCCAAAGCTATTTTAAGAATATAGATTATATTTAAACAATCAGCTTCACGCTGTATCCCGCACACTGCAGGGTTTAAATAAATATTTCATTTCCTCGAATGGAGATCGAACCCACCATATTACAGTCGCACTTTGGGCCCCTTGTTAATTTAAAAATTTCTTAATATATTAACTACGTATTTACACCTACACAAAATTGACAAGAAAAGGAAAAAGGCTAAATAAAACTACTTCAAATAAAAAACAGCAATAATTATTGAAAGAATAAAATGAAACTCACTCGCTCACTTTTAAAAATTAAATAAACTTTTCCGACCAATAATTCATCGCTTTACTGAACTAAAAAATTTGCAGCTGCTCCCAGAGGAAATAAGCTCTTTGCATTTTCTTAAAACTATCTACGGCTGAGAAGTATCGTTTTTTAATGTAATTTCCGATTCGGAAAGCCCACCGGGACGCGGCTAATGGATTTGGTTCGTGCTTTGGAAACGTTTTGTGACATCTTCTATCATGTTAGGCGCCGTCTTGAAAGTTAATTTTATCCTGTATGGAAAATAAATTATTTGCTACAACAAATAATGTTTTTATTTCAATTTATTTTTAGCTTCATATTGTATCCCGGACATAGTAGGCAGAGGAAATTTGGGAACCTAACGTTAAGATATACCGCCGGATTCTGGTGGCATTGCGTTGACTGGCAGAACTCACCGTAGCGAAAAAATTTAATTAATAAATCTTAAATTAATTCGAGTGGGAATCGAACCTACAACCTGGTGTCCCTGCGACACGACTGGCTTCAATCCTTATTTCAATTTTTTATCAAACATTGCTATATATATATATATATATTTATTTTTTTAAATATCGAATTTACTTTAGAAAACAACAATTTAGATATGCGCAATCTAAGCCCTGAGCGCACATTGTCTACTACACCAAATTATTGTGGGCTTGAATTCTATGCAGGAATAATCTGAATTCTAATCTAATTAGGACATAGTATAACATAGCATTCCTATATATATATAAATACACAATACTGAGAAAGGAGAAATGAGTCACTAAAAATGTTAAAAAAAACATCACTTAAAAGATGTCCTATTTCACTTTGAAGGGGACTTATAACCGGACATAATTTGATCTCACAATTTTCTTCCGTCCTCCGGCTCAGTGTCAACATTTCACTCGGATTTTATACTACCATCACAAATTTGCACATCAAAAATCCTCGTTGCATTTCGATAAGGTTTAAAATAGCATATTTATACACGTATACCAACTTGTCGTCCATTTCAGTGCAGCGGTCATTCTGTTCAGCCGCAAGTTGAACATTTTCCAAGACTCTGTGCTGTCATTA
>JBAIZZ010000092.1:315413-345175 GCA_037355905.1 Heliconius aoede | reverse complement strand
TTATATTTGAAAAATTCTTCTAATTTTTCAAATATAATCCAAATATCTTTAATAAATTGTACCAAGTCTGTCTCCCCAGGGCTCGGCGGTGCTGGTTACAGCCTCCTCTCGACCTTCACTTTCTTCTTCTGAACATTTGCTGTAGCTACTACACCTACAAAAATTTTTTTTTTTAGTGCAAGCAGTTAAATATAGGAAAGGAGGAAAGAGTCGGTTAGACCGTGCCTACTCCAAAGTGGCCTGGTGCACCCTCAAAATTTTTACTAACTTTTACACATAATTAAAAACTACTTTTTTTTATTCAAAATAAAAAAATAAGTTTTTACAAAATAATACACTTTTTTTTAAAAACTTCTTAAAAAATTTAAACTTGAAATATTAATGTAATATAACAATTTATTTTAATATAACAAATATTTTTTTCTATTTTAAGCGACAGAGGAGGGACAGGTACTTGCCGGCCTTTAGGGTGGGGTTGGGTGCCGAGGCCCGGCATTACCTAATGCCGGGCGCAGCGTAAAAAGCCACTACTTCAAGCCGGTTTTAAATGCCGGGGATGGTATTAATCCGGTCGAGTCTACCCATGCGTGTTGCCATTACTGGCGACGTGACTCTACCACACGTACTTTAGTCGCCTCTTACGACACCGACAGTACCAGGGTGATCCTATTCTGGGCCGGGATCACACGACACGGCATATATATTTATGGTATTTAAATTATATGCCACATTGTCATTAAGTAGTGTAAACCACTGAACGCCAGAACTTCATGGAAAATATCTCATTCGAAGCAATAAACATATTGTGTTTTAAACTTTGATAAATGTACTATAAACACAGAAATGATACTTCTACAAGCACCACCAGTTTCTGAGATCAGCACGTTTAACCAAACAAACTCTACAGTTTTGTAATATTAGTAGTTAATTTTATACCTGTGTAAGTATTGATCTGTATAATCCGTTCTTGTATCTTCTCCTTTACATCTGAAAATGTCATATAATTAGTTCCACGGTTTATTCCTAGCAGGGTTACAGAACGTTTCATATAATTAAGTCGCTTTTATGAACAGTTCTATTCGGTCAACTTGTAATATTATAGAGGCCAATCGTGGCGCAAGGGCACAAATTGTGACTGTAAGCTCTCTGTAAGCTGGTCGCGCGGCGTAGAGATCAATGGCTTCAGAATTTGGCGGAAATCTCCGTGCCCCACGGAGATTTTTTTATAATTAGGTCTGCTTTGGTCTGGTCTGTGAAAACTGTAATTTTATAACTATGTAATAAAATCTAAAAACTGAATTTGAGCCACTTGTAAGTTTAATGCACAGTATTGCTAGTTGTGAATAACTTTATGGACAATATAATAAAATGGTATCATCGGCCTGGTTTGATGATGGACCTGAATAGTGGAAGTCTTTGGAGGTAAGTAAGCCTCTCGAGTTTAGGCTCATATTCTTTATATCACCGAGCACATTCTATACACGAAAATAAGCTTATCTCCCGCTTATTAATTTCAGCTGTATCTTTTAAACAAACAATATGAGGAATCTTGCAATGCAATTTTATGACTTTTATAATTCCACGATACTAATGTCTACATACACACCAAAACGTTCAAGGTAGTTTGGGGACTCTAACGTGGCGGTTAAGCTCCAAGAGCGTCATCTGGGATGATATGGCTACGTTGTGCGCCGGCCTGGGGGCAATGGCGGAAAAAAATACCTTCGAGGGACTAACCACCGAGAAAAATTGTGCAAAGTGGAATTTTTTCGTCGCTCGATTTGGTAAGGGCGACAGGAAGATTGAGATAAAATTGTTCGTATTAAGTTTATAGATTATTATGTTAATATATATTAATATAATAACTCAATATTTTTTAAATTTAAGACAAAATTTTTAAATATGTATAGATCGGGCGAGAGATTTGGGTTATATGGGTATAAATCTTTCGACTTCGTAACGGAGTATTGACTCGAGGTCCTCTTGGCCCATTCGCTTGGATATTATCAGGGCACCTGTTATCTGAAGAGTGTAAAGTGAAGAGTGGAGGAGGTTGAGTTGGAGCCTCATTATAACGCATTTTATGTGTTATTTCCAAACCAAGAAAAAAAAATCTTCTATGTTGGACGGTCTAAGAAGCGCTGGTTCGATTCCAGTTACTTTCAAATTTTCATACGTTTCCAAAAAATATATATTTGTCTTTAAGTAATATGTTTTCCGAAGTGTTGAATGACACTTATAAAATGTATTTAAAATATTTTTGTATTGCTAATGCGTAAGTAACAAAATGGGTACAGGAAATTAATAGATAAAAACAATTTAATTGTAAATTTGAAGATCATTTTATATTAATATGTTTTTTTTGGGTAATACCAAATAATAATCATGGGAATAATTTGCTTTAACATTTTCTTATCTCTTTATTTTTTTATCTTTATGACTGTAATGTTTAATAAGTTCTGTGGTAGGCCAATCGAAATTAACTATTACACACTAGCGATCCGCTCGCGGCTTCGCCCACTTGAATTATGTTCGCGACGCCGATCACCGATCGCGGACTTGATACGACGTGCAGATGCAAATTGTGAGTTGTGTGTCTTGACGTCGTACAACTGTCGTAGTTTTAGACTTTAATAGTTATTTCTTAATCTTTAAATACTTTTATAAATATAAATTAATTGTAATATAAATAGAATTATTAACATATTTAAATATCACCTTTTAGGTTTATATTTTTTCAAAATATTACTTTCATAATTTGATTTTGAAAAATAATAAGATCTGCAAATAAACACGCCATTATATAAGTACAGAGGCCAGTCGTCGCGGTTGGGCCCAAGTGTGTGACTGTAAACGCGACTGGTTGTCAGTGAGTTTCAATCCCCAAGGAAATGAAATATTGTATTTATTTAAATTTCTATTATCATTGCTTCTCGAGGTGTCGACGTTAATCGCAACATTGACATTCGCCACTCCACATAAAATACCTCCAGAATTCGGCGGAAAATGGGGAACTGAGTGTCTTAACACTAGGTTTCCTCTCTTGCGCTGCGTATACAGCGTGATTTTAGTTGTATAAGTACATTTTTATTTCATGCTACACAGTCATTAAACTAAGTAAATCAATGAAGGCCAAGCATTTCATAGAATCTTATAATATCTCTGGATACCCCCATATATCCTGGTCATCCTGTTGAAGACAACAGGTTCAAGCAAGGACAATGCTATGCCAATAAAGTCCAAGTAAATTGAAAAAAAACAAATGAGTCAAAATAGCTACTAAGATTCCTAGGACTTCGCCCTCATGGTCAAATGAAAATCAATATAATTAAAAAATATAAAATCAACATAATTTCCACTTTATACCCCATGTTTTTAAGATTAGCGTGGTCAAGCTATTTAGTTATTTATTTAACTATTTAGTTTCATATTATGAGTATAGATTTAGATATAATATATTTTATACTTACTGTGTCGGTGTATCCAAGTGCGTTTGGCCGTGTGTGTGCCTGTGTGTGTATACTGGCGGGTGCGCGTGTGTATGCATGTGTGAGTGTGGGTGTATGTATGCGTGACTGACTGACTCGTAGCTATCTCGTCGAGGGGTGGGGGGCTCCCTGGAAACATAAACATTCAATTATAAGAAAGATTAAAATTTTATTGATTAAAAACCCCGGCAAAACCGCGATCAAGTGGAATCAATTGTAGGCAAATGGGAAGTTTAATCTAAAACACAAACGGATAGACAGACGGACTACCTACCCTGCTATGTGCAAGATACAGCGTGATGCTTAGAAAACAGCATAAAGCTTATTACTTTTACCTTTGCTGGTAGGGCAGTCCCCACGGCAGGAAGGGAGGCTGCGTCATCTCATCACAACTTCATATATTTCACATCTCTATACGCTAGAAAAGAATATAAGTGTTAGTTGCGACGTTTAGTTTGTTCAATTTTGTAGGGCTAGCTAACTAGCTATTGTAATAAAAGAGAGAGAGTACAAGATCAACATAAACTCAAAATAAAAAAAATAACATTTTAAATGATTCAAGTTCAAAGTAAAGGAAAATAATACATGCAACTATGTATATTATAATATAACTATATAATCATTGAGAGCGTCGTGGTCCAGTGGCACAAGGATGTGACTGCAAACGCGAAGGTTCCGTTTCGATTCCCATAGGATACAAAGTGATGATAAAAGAAAGAAAAAAAAAAATAAATTGTAATTCAAGTCTTTAACAAACTTGAGAATAAATAAAAACATTACTCAACCAAATTGTAACCGATAGGCTACTCGATAACTAAAATCAAATCTTATACCTCCGGCTTACTATCAAAAGCAACGAAAAACAAAAATAAACTTAGAAACACAAATACAATGATTTAAAGTGAAATAGTAACAAGATTTCATCTCGGCGTCCCAGCATCCGGCGGGAAATAGCGAATTACAATCGAATCTCAAGATGGTGGAGACCCCTAGATGCGGCGGTTGCGTAATTAAGCTGTTTTGTATATTTGGGACTTAAGACTTGGATAAAGTTTAAAAAGAGTAGTTTCACGCTGTATCCCGCATATAAATGGCTAGACAGAGTGCAACAAGTGTTAAAACACTCAGTTCCGCACTTTCCGTCTTTTTCAAAGCATCTTGTCTTTTTACAATAGCAAGGAAGTAAAAACGAATTATTTTCATTTCCTCCAGTGGGATACGAACACAAACTCGATACGTTTTAAAATACCACTGCGACACAACGGCGTTATAATATAATTTCAACGTACTTTTAGGTAAATGTCATGGCGGCTATGACTGAACAGCTCGCAATTTAATTTATATTATGTAAGCCCACCGTGTTGTATCTATCAAAGTATAATTTTTACAACTTTTATTAATAAATCATATATTAATTTTAACGTAACGGGGCTTGAACTCGCACCTCCTTTTCATCGTCCAAACGCTCTGACCACTGCGCCAAATCACCGTTCTAAGTGAGCGCTATGAAAATACGCAATGCATTTATGTACCGGTTTGGTTGCATTTTGTGTGAAGTTCTGCGCGTAATCAAAATCTATGAGGTACTTCCCGTCGAACCATAGTTATGAAATTTAGCACGTAGCATATACATATGCCCATAAACTTCAATTTATAAATTTTTATTAGCGGTGCTTCCGTTCACCTACAATCCTGAAATTGGTACGGAACCCTCGGTGGTTGAGTCGACTCGCACTTAAACGGGGATCTAGCATTAAGAGACTCCGTTTCTAACTTTTCGAGTAATTTTAGGAAAGGCGAAACTCAATTGCTGGACTGATTTGTTTCTAGACGGGTGGGAATCGAATTCGCAACCGTCCCATTTATAGTTAGACGCCGTACCGCTGCGCACGACAGCCTTTATTAATATTTCTTATACTAATAACCCACTAAACAAAATTGCTTTACCTAAAACGATGGAAATAATATAGTGATTAGAAAAAGCCGGTCAAGTTCGAGTTGGACTCGCCCACCGAGGCTTCCAATAGAACCTAAATACAGTGGATTTACAGACAGACGTTGTGCCGCTACGAAAGCTATATACGCAATAACTAACTAAGAAGTATTTTTTCTATTTGTCAAGGTTAAAAAAATATATATTAACAGAGAGACATACTAACAACAATATGACCTCAGTGGATTTCTATTATTTCTTATGTAGTACGGAACCCTAAAAATTGAAGGTGAAAGGGGGCAGGGAGTCTTCGCGGGGGTCCTGATAGCGATTGACGCGTCATTATCAATACAATGTACATCAAAGGGAATTAGCTTCGGATTTTGCGAAGTCACTTTTACGAAACATGTGTTTTTGATTTATTGATCCAACGGTTAATATTATGAAACTATTATAGCAGTGTCTGGCTGTAGATGCGATGGTTGTGGGTTCGATTAACAAACTTGGAAATTTGTTGTTCAATTTCTTTGCCCTAGTAAAATTCTTTTACAGTCCGACGCCACTGCGCCACTGCGAGCCGACGGCCGCACATTAACAATAAACAAAAACTAAAAAGTAATAAATGATGTTTGATTTAATAATAATGTTTTATTTTATTTACTTTTTAACATATCTTTTTTTAGCTTCATGCTGTATCTCGCAATTAAGAGGGTTGGCAGAGGGAACATAGTACTAAGACACTCCGTTCAATATTCATCTTCCTATTTTGGAGATCTGGTGTAATGGGTGGGTGTGAGAAAATAAAAATTATATATGTTTCATTAAAATGAGTGTGAAACAAACCTACAACAGTTTACACTTTACAGTCGCCCGCTGGTGCCCCTGCGCTGGCCTCAAATATAATATTAATTAAAAAATCTCTCTTAAAAACAAGCTTTCTAATTATTTTCTTTAATGAGATATAGGAAACTATTATTTATATTACTTATAGTTTTTTTACTATGTGCCTTTTATATATTTCAATATTGTAATTTGTTTATCATTTATATCCTGTACATATACACTATAATGTTTTAATAGTAATTATATATTATACAGCTAACGCGGTAACTCAGATAAAAATGTATAATAGATATATTTAAAAAACAATTAACGAAATTATGAATACATTTAATTTCGTTAATTGTTTTTTAATGGTCTCTTTTATAAATCTTTACCTAACTTACCGCGTAAGCGAAACTATGTATATTATTAATTTTGTTGAATATTTTTTAATTGTTAACTTATTTATTTATTATTTAAAACCTGTTATTTTTTGAGTCATTGTAAATATGCGGTATTTTTTTATAAAAATAGTTTTATTAGGCTTTTTTAGGTGCTAAAGTCACTGATAATAGTATAATCTATTAATGTTATCTTTGCGTTGGGTCACCTCTTCCTTTTTAAATAGGTTTTTTTTATTCTGAATAAATAATTATATTTTTAATTAACAAATTTGAATGGCGGAACTCAACGCTTCGTCTTTGTCGCCACAGTGAGGATATTTTATTCCCACAGTGGAAATGGAACCCACAACCGTGGCGGTCACAGTTAGTCGCAGTACGTACTTAACACCGCGCTTTAACAAAGCAAGGAAACGAAAATAGGCATTCATTCGAATAGGATTCTAAATCTTCACTATTAAGAATAAGATATAGGTTAATTGGTAATTTACCTATAGCTAATTGTTAATCATAAAAATTATGTAAACATAAAATCTTTGTTAATATGTTAAAAAATAGACGCGTGGGGTACAAGAGGGCGAATATAAACGCAGCAGATTGTGGGTTCAATTCCCACTCGCGGAAAGAATTGTTTAATATTTTCAATTCCTCGCTTTGGTAACGAGGCAAAGCGCTGCGTTGAGTTCCGCTATTCAGCATACAGCCTACAGAATTTAAAGACGAAAAGAAAAACATGAAAAATATCTGATCGCGTCTGACTACTTATATAATATAGTCGACAATTGCGGGGGGGGATTTCAATGAGTGGAATAAGTTATCATATACGTTTTCCCGTGACTTCGTCTGAAAATTGGAAATAACTAGCCTATAGCCTCCCTCCATAAATGGACTATCCATGTAAGAATTTCTCAATCAGTTCCTGAGATTAGTACAATAAACCCAACAAACTGTTCAACTTTGTAATAATAGTATAGATACTTAGTATTCAGTTATCGTATCGCAGGTGTAAAAATTGAATATCTACCCTCAAATTGATTTGCATTCGTGGAGTATCTACACAAGCGAATCAGTATGGGATTTATTTAATTATAAAAGATAGGAAAATATATTAAAAGAAATGGGACTTTCGAGGCGCAGTGGTACGCGATGGTTTTGGGTTCGATTTCTATCAGAGGAAATGAATTATTTTCAGTCCCAGTTCTGGTAGCAACACAAATGCGCGGCGTTGAGGCTTTTGAGGCTGGTCGTGGCGCAGTGGTACAAATTGTGCTACACAATCGACTGGTTGCGGGTTTGATTCCCACTCGAAGAAAGAAAATATTTATTTATGTTTTCATTTTCTTCGCTCTGGTGAAGTCAGCCGTGTGGTCCCAGCTTAGAATAGGATCACCCTGGTACTGTCGGTGTCGAAAGAGGCGACTAAAGTACGTGTGGTAGAGTCACGTCGCCAGTAATGGCAACACGCATGGGCAGACTCGACCGGATTTAAAACCACCCCCGGCATTTAAAACCGGCGCGAAGTAGTGGCCTTTGCCACTGCGTTTCGCATTAGGTAATGCCGGGCCCCGGTGCCCTTCATCTCCACCTTAAAGACTGGCAACGCACCTGTAGCTCCTCTGGTGTTGCATGGGGTCATGGGCGGCGGTGATCACTTACCAGCAGGTGACCCGAACGCTCGTTTGCCTTGTCCTCTCCCATAAAAAAAAAAAAAATTGAGTTCCACCACTCAACACGTAATTTCTCAAAAATAGAGCAGTGCGTGGAAACGAAGTATATCAACACAAGGTTCCACCTAGGCTCTAGTACGCAACCGTATTCAGGATTTGCATTTTGGAATATTAAAAAAAGAAATCTGATACATTTCGGGAGAAGGAATCAAATTCGGGGGAAAGCAAAGCGCTGAGTTCCGCCACTCAACGGTGAGGTACCCCGGGGAATAGAGTGCCTTGACTCTTGACACTATGTTTCCTCTGCCTACCATATATGTGTGATACAGGGTGAAACTGTATAAGCACTGCTTCATGTCATAACTGCTATGTATGTCAGTCACGTATAGCGCCGGTTGAGGCGCGACTGAGACGATTTTGATTGAATTTTAAAACATAATATAAGCAAATTGGTTTTGTTATTTTTGAATCTATCTCTTCTTACAAAATCAAATATTCATGATATATTTTTCTTGTATTAGGCAGTTGATTGCGAATTTTACTTAGTCGACAGATTATTATTTATGGTGATCGGCATACTAACTCTACAAATACCGAATCCCAGTCCTTATCTAATAGAGTGTTTTGTTTTTCTGTCTTTATTCCGCAGAGATAATAGTATCTAGTAATAGCCTACTCCTGGTCGACGTTGATATAATTCTGGGACTGATCTACACCAGAGAGAAACTAATATATAAACTAGTATATAAAAACCGTCACGGTTACAGTTTTTTTCTTTTTGTAATAATTTTTAACATATTGCATATTTCGCATCTGCCTGTACATACATATATACCTATAAAACACGAAGTTCAAATGAAATTTCATCAAATTTTCAAAAACAAATACAAACACGCGTCTATTCAATATCTGCGAACTTCCGGTTCCGGTTACGCCCCCTTGTACCCTCCCTTACCCCTGTACCCCCTCTGGAGCCAGTACCCTTCTGTAAATATTAGAGATAGGATGATCTTTTGGACAAATAAACGATTAATTTTTCAAAAATTCAACAATAATGCCTGCAGGCCATTTGGATTGGTGCACGATTTATTACCTATATAGACTTGTATGCTCGGCTTTGGAACTTTGTTATAATATATATTTTTTATTTTTCACGTTAATTTATTTTGGAGAATAGTAAAAGAGGACCCAGGCTTAAGACACGTTGGCACTTTCCGCCCAATTTATATTTGGGTGACCGATCCCAAGGCCACGTTTATATGTAAAAAGGCTAATTTATTTACTTTAAAAAATAAAAAGAGCTACCACCGGCGTGGAAAGCAGTTCTGCTGAAAAGAGCCAGCAAGAAACTAAAACAGTTGCTCTTTTCAACTGGCAGCTATCCTGCATGACATTCAATAGATGTTGATTCTTAAATACATATAATCATTCTGGAGTGGGAATCGAACCTACAAACGTTGCTAAAAAAAATTTTCGAAATTCAAATGAACAATTTTTTTATTTTACCAAAGAGAATGGGGATACCAGAAACACACTGTACCTCTACGAATAAATGAATTAAGTAATTTTAACAATAATAACATCTTGCATTGAATGATTATATCAAACAATATTTGTACAAGTATTAAAATATTTAAAGGAGGGGTTTCCCCTAGTGATGTAATTGATCCTTTGCTATTATTTACGTGTTTCGCAAAACGGTACGTTGCTACAAGAACAACACTAATGTGCGAATTAATATTTAAGTCCCGCGGGATTTTGGGAGTTCGGGATTTATTTATGCTAGGGATGGGACTAGTGTTTTTTAATGCTTTTTTTCTTTGTATTTTATATGATTTTTTGAATTAAATTTTGTTCTGGTGGGTAGTTATTTTTTTTGAAAATATCATGCATATATTAATTTGTGTTTATGGGGTATTTATGGAGGCCGTCGTGGCTTAGTGGTACAGCGTCTGACAGGGACGTGATAGTTGTAGTTTCGATTCACATTGATCTCGATACAAGGTGAATTCTTCTTTTATTCAGATTAATAGCATAGCAGGTGTAGAGAACTTAGTGTTAACGACACTTCGTAATTTAAATTACGCTCGAAATCTAGACATTGTGTTAAGTGAACTTAACGCTACATTACGACTTACCAGAGTAATAAAATAATCTCAGGCATTAAATCCATCCCTTTACAACTTTACAACAATCCCAACTTACAGCCGGCCCTCGTTATTAATGATATATTTTTGATTCAATACGGAAAAACAGTGAAATACTTTTTTTTGAAAACGTTAAAAAATATTTATGTTTCCTGATTATGGGAATAATAACACATTAAAAATGTCAAAACAATAATAAAATTGACAACCCTATTGCTAGGTACAATAACTGTATTAATGCACTTAATAGTCCCTAGTGGCTTAAATCTCTCAAGACTTTTAATGTAGCGAGTTAGAATACAAGTAAATAAGTAATTTCATACATCTTCAGGCATCCTGTATGAGAAAGAATGTCGATGAGAAGCTAATATAAAATGTTTAAGTATTAACTTTTTATGTTTATCTGAGCAGTGTAGTGGTAGGAACGTGATTATTGCAGAATAGAAAAACTAAAACCCTTATGGAAGTTTCGATAGTAATAAAAATTTACAATTAAATATAAAAAAAATTATGAATATCAATCAATATTATAATATAATTTTTTTATTAAATGTTGAAAAGTAATATAGGATATACATATAAAATACCACAAAGATACTCTACTACAATCTGTGGTAACATTTTGTATAATTTTACTGCAAAATAAAAATAAATTGAAGCAGCCGAAGTTGCGTTTGGGCTACTAGTAAGATAATAAAATTCACTTCATCAACTAATAGTATCCCGCGGCGACCCCCTGTCCTCGCTCAATTAGTCCATTGTCACTGGTTCAACACTAACATAATAAGCCTTGACGCCTTTGTTTGTATTAAGCATTGGTTGCGGGTTCGATACACGAACAGGGAAATAATTATATTTAAATTATTTTAATTTCTTCGCTCGGAAAAAGATTCGCATGTGTGGGTGCGGAAAGGTGGGAATTGGCTCCGTTGACCGCTCTCCGCCCTATTTCAGGACTTAATTTGGGGTCGTAACAGAATCCATAACCGTCGTGTTTAATTACATTCACTAAGTAAGAGTGCGTTGAAGATGTAACTTGAAGAGTATGGCTTAGTAATGGCGTATGGCTTAGTGATAAGAGGCACAAACGTGCGGGTTTAAATGCGACTGGTTGTGGGTTCGATCCCCACTCAAGGAAATGAAATATTTATAAGAAGACGAGGCAAAGCGATTCGCTGAGTTCCGCCACCGATCCCGCAATGCCATTAAAGAATTTCTAATGCAATAAATAATTTCTTCACACAAATAAAATTAGTTTCATAAAAGATGTTTACTTAAGAAAAAAAATACATCGTCAACCGGGGGGTAGAAGCCGCGTTTGGGCGTGTAGTCTACTGGCGTAGATTATAATTCTATAGACCAACATGTATAATGATTCAGCGATACTTTTTTGTTTGTAAACTGTTTTAGCAAATTAGCTGATGTGAGAACTGCAGTTGAGCTTTTGAGGGAAACCGGCGCAGACTTACGTCAGAAATCATCTTTTTTTATATCTTCCCACTTTCTCGCGTATAGGCAGAGGGGCGTTGAGTCGTTTCGGTCACTACTTTCCGTCATTTTTGGAGTTCTGTACTTTTTAAGGAAAAAGGAACACTTATAAGACCACTCTGTTGTCTGTCGATCTGTCTGTCTTACTGTCAAGATCCTTCATCTCAAGAACGCTTGAAGATATCAAGTTAAAAGTCAAACCATATCTACAGCTCCATGTTTTCATGATAATAAACATATTTCTATATTTACTTAGAAAATAGTTATGGCCGTTTTTAATTGGCAAAAATGCGTATTTCGACACTATGGAGGGAATCAAAATTTATAGGGTATTTCCGGTTGACCTAGAATTATGAAATTTGGCAGCTAGCACAAACAGGTAGTATTAGTTCAGGAATAATATGGATGAAAATTTGGTATTTAAGCCGCTAGTTCAAATGAGGTATCAGATCAGCCTGAATTTTAGAAAAAGCTCGAGACCTCCAGTGCTTGTGCGGAACCCGGCGAGCGTGCCATGCAGGACGCTTCACACTGTATCCCACACACAGAAGGGAAGCAGGAAGGGAGGCAGATGGAAAATGGTGTTAAGTTACTATCTTCCCCGCTTTCCATCGAGTTCTGTAGGCATTGCGTGGTGAGTGGTGGAACTCAACGCCGCGCTTTTGCCACGGCTAGAGAACTAGAGCACAATATTTTTTTATAATTTAATGTCAATTTAAAATTAACGCGCGTCTGTGCGTCCTGTTGCTTGTATTGTTGCGTACCTACGCAATGGGGCGAGGGACAAGTAGGTGATGAAGTAATTACTTGATTAAAAAACTATTGCTGACACATATTGCCCTTATAGCTCAGTGGCAGATACTGTGGAAATTAGTTAAGTTAAGTTTGAATTCTGTGCAGGAAGGGCAGAGGGGACCTTAGAGTAAAGGTATTCAGTTCCCCGGCATAAATCTGTAAAATCTTCTAAAAATCTTGAATATTTCAAAAATGTATTTTTTTTTTTTATTATGGGAGAGGACAAGGCAAACGAGCGTTCGGGTCACCTGATGGTAAGTGATCACCGCCGCCCACGACCCCATACAACACCAGAGGAGCTACAGGTGCGTTGCCAGCCTTTAAGGTGGAGATGAAGGGCACCGGGGCCCGGCATTACCTAATGCGAAACGCAGTGGCAAGGGCCACTACTTCACGCCGGTTTTAAATGCCGGGGGTGGTATTAAATCCGGTCGAGTCTGCCCATGTGTGTTGCCATTACTGGCGACGTGACTCTACCACACGTACTTTAGTCGCCTCTTACGACACCGACAGTACCAGGGTGATCCTATTCTAAGCCGGGACCACACGGCTGACTTCACCAGAGCGAAGAAATGAAAACATAAATAAATATTTTCTTTCCTCGAGTGGGAATCGAACCCGCAACCAGTCGATTGTGCAGCACAATTTGTACCACTGCGCCACGACCAGCCTCAAACTCTCTACTCTAACTATACAAAAGCCTCAATTTGTTATTAAAAAAAATAACAAAAGCCTCTACTCTAACTATCACAAACTTTAATATTCATACTTTTTTGAAAATATATACAAATTTGAATGTAATCGGAATTTGAACTCGCGCCTCTTGGAAGCCATACAAATACTCTCAACTAAACCATACGTTATCATCCGGCTACGTCGAAATTTTTATATGTTTGTAACAACTTATTTTTGTTGCTAGCACCTCTGTATGAAATTATTTTTAAATTGTTCAAATATTTAATTATATATAATAGTTTTTTACAAAAACTTCAATGCGATAAATATACAATTAGGAAAAAATACGCTAACCCATCCTAAAGCGGCTTATGTCAACAGCGCTTTACCCACAGCGCCGTGAAATGACCGCTGAATATTAATTGGGGTGAAACATTATCAGTAATGGATTAGCCGTTTAAATAGCAAATAGAAGGGTTACGTCAACAAGGGTGAATCTTTAATATTATACCTGTGAGCGTGTTTGTTTGTTACGCTGTAACGCCTAAAATGGTCAACTGATCATAATGGCTGATCTGATACATCTATTCAAGTTGTGTATATTTTTAGAGTCAAGGTCTAATTCGGAATTTAATTGTTGTTCTAAAAAATATTTTCCTATTATCTACCGCAATTAAAAGATACTTGCGTTGATTTTTAGTTTTTCTTGTATTTTGTATGAAATTATAACTTATAAGGTACTTATAGTTGATTTAGAATTGTGAAATTTGGCAAAAAAGCACTTACAGTGAAATAAAATAATTCATATAATGTGTACTTATAGATATATCAAAAACTATTACAAGCTTACATTTCATACTAAATGAGTGCATACGCCTGCTACTTATGTTTTTCAATCACAAGTTTACTTTGAAGAAGAAGAACGAGATCAAGAAAATGGCCGGAATCCCCGTTTCGCGAATCCGTCACGATTTTATTTTTTAAAAAATAAAAATCACGTAAATAAAAGTCACTCGACACGCAATGCCAACAGAATTCGGCAGAAAGTTGGGAACGGAAGTGTCCTAAGGGGAGCAGAGTTTTCCCTCTACAGCTACTACACAGCGTGAATTTAATTCTTTGGTTTGGTTGACATAGTGTGGCGTTGAGTTCCGCCAGTTGTGAAACTGGGACAGTGCAGTGCGTTGGGAACAGCGTGTCTTGAAAATTGAATTCCCCCTGCCTACTCTACATAGTAGATACGGGATAAGGCGTGAGGCAGTTTTTTAAACTTTTTTCCATAAAATGTATATCTATGCTATATTATAAGTAATCAATTTCCAATATTTTCTATATTATACGCGGTTACGGAAGTACTAGTGGGTTTGACGTGACGCGAGGTCATACTTTAATATAAGATCTAAAGCTTTTCAGAAATTATATTGCAAGTCAAACTTAACGTACGTCACAAACAAGTGTAGGGACACCATGTCGTGAAGGAATGAAGGATAGATTTTTTTTATATTTGGTGGAATTTTCGGTATTAAATGTTAGGATAGTAATATATTTGTACTTTCTATTCATCTTCACTTCTGTACTATTATTATAAAGAGTTTGTTAGGATGCACGCAGTTATTATAATAAATAAATGAATAAAATCAAATTATAATAAAACAGCACAAAGTGCGGCGTTGGGTACAACCACTCAATCAGCAATGCCTCCAGAATTCTGCGGGAAGTGGGAAACGGAAATGTCTTAATGGGAACGGATTATCTTTACTCTAGGCTCCCAAGTTTCTTCCATCTACTCTGCTAAGTGGGGATGCGTCGTGCTGCCAAAAATTAATTTTTTTAATGAATATAAATTTATGACAATAACGTTTTCTTGTGATTGTTTCGACTGAGCTATGTATATTCAACTTATTACATGTTACTAAGATAACACAAATAAGGCAAAAGAATGTTCTGCGCGTGCGTCATTTATAAGAACGTAAATTAGTTTTTCTGGTATGTGGGGAAAAATATCAATTAATAATTAAGATATTCCAATAAATATCTCCCATATCTATGTAATTAGTTTCATAGAATAATATTCTATTATTACTATGAATCTTCTGTGACGCATTAGAACAAGGTCTGATTGTATGCTCTATGATTATGGGTTCGAATTTTCCAAAAAGAATATTAGCTAAAATTTATTTTCATATAACTAACTAATAAGCAAAGCAAGTTAAGTTCGACTATTCGACTAACATCTCGAAAATTGAGCTTTGCGTGGGAAACGGAGTGCTTACTCTACTATATACATAGGGCTATCCTCAAAATTTCAGCTTTGCTAATATAACGTAGGTCTGGCGGCTCTGGGATCTTTGGCTATCAGTAATGAAAGAGTTTTATATAATATACACATTTAGCTTAGAGTCAGTTTACGTATAGTCATGACATGTAATTTATTTATGAAAAACTTCCTGCTGTATTTATATTGTAATTTCGACACATCAAGAGATCAAATTTTCATGTTTATGTATTGGCCTCACAGTAATATAAAAGAGAATCAAATCTTCAGTAAAAATACAGCAAAAAATATCAATTAATTAATTTAATTGACATCTTCATATACGTTGACCAATCCTAAATTGTATTTAAGGCAACATTGTCACCCTACTTTGTAAAGCATCCCGCGGTGCAAATCAAAAATATAATATTTACCTGTCTAACCACACAAATTTACTAATGCATTTACTTCCATACAAATAGATCTTATTTTAAAAGGAAAAGGTTCAAATTTGTATGAACCATATATTTTAGTTAAAATAGAGAATTTGTCGCGGCTGTAACTTGTCACGTTAAATGATAAGTCAATATTATAACGATTTTGATAATAATTCTCAAAGAGATAGATATTATTCTTGGATGGATTTTTGTATGAAATATGTCAATTGCATAAGATAACATAATTTTTTTGGTTTAGAAGTATTTTTGAAGATGAAAGCTGATGTTGTTGCGAGTTCAACTTGTGAAGAGACAAATCTGAATCAGGACAATAAGATCATTACCTTGTGGGGACGGAATATCTAATACTATATTAAATACTTATTAAGTAAATGTATAATAATTTGAACGTAACGGCATTTGAAACCGCGACTCTGCAATTTTTTTCGAAATTCTTATACGCTTGTTCCAAGTTATTCATGTTGCTGGCATCTCTGTCTGACATTAGATACGTGTTGAGTTGTGGAACTCAACGCTGGGCTCTACCTTGGTGTCAGAGCGAAGAAATGAGCATATTAATGAGTAATAATTACTTCCCCGAGTGAGGGTGGTTTACCAGAAGTTTCCTCTCTCTACCTACCCTACGTACGAAAAGGTTTTGTACAATTAATTGAAATTAAGCAAAATTATTGAGACCACCCAGTGACTGTAGAACAATAGATTCGAGACTCGTAGATTTAACAAATGGACAGACATGACATGCCTGGAACCCAAAGAATGTTTGCATAATTGTGTAACTACGCGTCCAGTTCAGAACGTTGTAACGTTCACAGATGATTTAATTTGTATGTTAGTTGTAACGGATACTTATAAATTACATGTAATAATGGTTATGTCATATAAATAGTGTGTATTGACTGTTTTGTTAGCTTCACGCTCTATCCCGCAAGTGGCAGGTTAGGTAAAAACAACTTGGGAACATATTGTTTTGACATTCCGTTCCCATTAATACACTTTCGTTCTTTGGCGGAACTCAACGTACAACTAGGTACAATTTATAAAAGTTGGCAAACATAAGCTTCCGAGCATATTATGGACCCATTATATTTTAAATAAGCTACATATATAAGTTTGTAATTTTTTCTGTTAAATAACAACACGTCCACGGCAAGTAGCTCCCCCTATAGATTTTGATCACGTACTTGATTTGTGACTTATAAGCTTGATTTGTTGTTCTATGGGACCGTAGTTCTGAATATTTTATATTAGTTTCAGCTTGATGCCTCCACGCTGTCCACGCTGTGGGATAAATGCTCTTGTCAGACGTACAACAAACTGTTCCCTTGATACGATACTCTCAGTGGGCGAACTCACCGCAATCCAACCAGATGTTGTCTGGCTGACAATTCTGTTGCTGACGAAAACGAAAAACATCAATAATTGGCGGAGTAATTGTGTATCAAACATGAAAATAAAGTAAAAAAAACTCATTGTAATTGAGAACCTCTTCTTATTAAAGTTGGTAGGAAAAAGCACGACGGGTGAAGCCCTGTCTTCCTTAGCCATCACTTAGGAACTGTTTGTTTGGATGTGCTAATCTCAAGAACTATTTGTTCAAATTGAAAACTTATTTTGAAGTTGGATTGCCCATTTATCGAGAAAGGCTATACATTATGGTTATAGTTTTAATGTAGGTACCTGCGGGTTGATCTATCACCAGCACTTAGAGCATGCAGTACACAACTATTGTCTAGTTATTTCACGAAGCCACTAAATTAAGTTAGTAATTAAAGTATTGTTTACTTACATGCTCAGATAAATCCTCAAAAACGCACTCAAATAACACAAATTTGAACTCTGAACCACCTCCTGTTATCACTCTCGACCGGTAACTGGCAATAGGGGTGGTTTTCTATGGGGCGTGGCCTAACAGGGGAGGGACTCGCAGGGGCGTTCTTTAGACACACCCTTCAGTGGGTAGATAAAGATAAAATATTTAAAAGGTAAAGCTGAAGCTGAATAAATTTTAGTTTGTATTTAAAACAAATTTTTGGTTAAGATAAAAGTGTTTTTAGAATTTAGATAAGTTAATTTTTAATCGAAAAGAGGTGAAAAAAATTGTCTGTCTTTCTGTTTGTCCGGACTAAGCCCAAGTGGGTTCGATTTCTACTCGAATGATAACACCATTCCGCTCAAGCAGACAAAACTATAGAAAAAAAATCAATAACAATATATATTATAGTGTATTTGTATAGTGGTTTTGTAATAATAAGTCAATAGGTAGATATTTATTAATAATATTTTCTACTTACTCAGTTACTCAATTTATATTATGGCTAGGTATATTTATTTAATAAAATGAATATACCTAGTTATATGCAGACTGATAAACACATTACCCACCTTTGGATTGCACTGTTGGATAAAAACCTCGATTTCTGAAACTAGTTTTTTGAGGTTGAGAATAACGATTTACTTAAATATACAAATATAAAAAGATTTGGTCGCTTATATCGCAAAACACGTATTTTGACACTATAAATGGAATCAAAATTAACAAGGTACTTCTAGTTGAAATTAAATTAAATGTTATAAAAAAATCAGGAAAAAATCTGAAACACTATACATTTGTGGTTAAATCCTATAAATAATAGTCTTAAAAGGGGGGCAAAATTTGATATTAAAGTTAAAGTGAGGAGGAGGGAGTGAGTAGATGCAAGGAGTCTAGTTAAGCTATTTATGTACAGCAATGTTTGCAAAGGATTCTACGAGATGAAACTACGGTACATACCAGAAACAATTCTACACCAGAATAACACAAAATATGTTAATTACATAATTTACCTATGTAATTTTTTTTTATAATTTGGTTATTTTAGAAAGTGGGGAACGGAGTGGCTGCTGTGTGCGGGATACAGCGTGAAGCTGATGACATGATGATGGTTATATTATAAGAAAGTATTTCAGTTGTAGTTCAGCGGGCGAATGCGCCAAACTATAAGTCGTATCAACATGATATTTTTTTTATTTAAGTGTGGTTTATTCCAACTTCACAGTCCAGGTTACCATAAAATCGGTATAGTAGTCTACGAAATATGGGTATCTACGCATAACATAATATAATAATATAAGGCATTTAACACAATATGTTCATATTATATACTTAGTGGCGGAACTCATCGCCGCGCTCTTTCTCGCAAAGTGGGGAGATGAAAATATTTCACATTAGTGTGATCACTCACACTCAGACATTTTCCCAAGGTCTTCATTTTTTAATTTAATATTTTAATCAAATTTAAATAGCAATATATCTTAGCATCATACTTGTATATGTGCGTGAGAGATAGATGCACTCTTCGCACACGTGACACGGACCAAGGTTTTGAAACTGATTTATGTTGTGAATTTCAATGTTGCTAGAGGTGAGAATTTTGCATTATTGTAGGGTTTTTATTTTTTTAGTTTATACACAATCATATATCAACTAGCCGAACAGGCGGGCTCGCCGGCTTGAATTATACAAATAATTATTAAATATGCTTATGAGATTATTTTCAGTTTAGGGGGTGAATTCTAAAAAACCACGAAACATGTATTCAATTAAATATTATTAAGAGTCTGAAAACTTTCAACCCCTATTTCATCTCTTTAGGATTAACATTTTTCAAAATCCCTTCTTAGTGGGTGTCCACATTATGAAAATAAACATTTGTCTAAATTTCACGTTTCTACCATCAGCAGTTACGGCTGTGTGTGCGTCTTACGTTATTTAGTGGGAACATCTTCTTTATAAATGTAAATTTGCTCCAATAATTTGCTTTTACATATTATTGACAATATTATACAGTGTTTTTGTCAGCACCAGTTTAAATAAAACCACAGTTTTAACTACTCTATAAAAGCCTAATAATACAATTAATAATATATTTTTTTCCAAAAATAAAAATGGTTTTTTTTTAAATAAACCAAATAAAAAAATGATTGTCCTAAAATAAAACGGCATTTGTTAAGGGCGACGCACGCACACATAAAATTATCAAAGGGACTCCGTCGCACGCGCCTAATTCAGAAATCGAGTCGTAGGTGTTGGCGATAAAGTTCAAAGTTGCTTAACCTATTGTAGTATATTATTTTTATAGTAATACATATAAAAATTATATAATAATAATAGTACGTCTAAACTGTTGAGGTACCTTAATTAATGTCTTTAGGTATGGGCTTGGCATATTTTACCTGTATGCTGTTTCGTGCGTAATGATACTTCCATCCTGTATATAGGTAGGAAGCGTCAGCGCTCCTTTTAGGCAGAATTCAACACTGCCCGAAAAGCGAGCGAGGCGATAATTCATAAAAACATCCAGTACAGTACATTATGTACTGGATGTAAACAACAGTATTTATGCTTATCACAACTTATACGTCATTTGATAGCAACGTTTTATTTAATAAATATTATAATTATTTTATATTTTGCAGTCATTTTAAATTAAACAACGCAACGTAAACTTGTGTACGTATAATATTTTACTATATATGACATTTATAAACAGCGGCGTTGGGTTTTGCCACTCAACCCGCAATGCCTCCAGAATTCGGTAGAAAGTGGGAAATGGAGTGTCTTAACATTAGGTTCCCTCTGCCTACCCTGCTGTGAGCGGGATACAGCGTGAAGCTGATTTATTTGTTCATTTATTTATAAACCTCTGTTTTCTGAAGAAAATACTCAAATTTAATCTAATTTCAAATTTTAATTATTAAATTAATTAACAAAATTAATTTCAGTCAGTTACATATTGTTTTATAATAAGCAAAATATTTTTATATTATTTTAACGTCTGCGATATAACAAAGAGTGCTCTTATAAATAATTGGTACCTCAATGATTGCTCATTTAATAAACATTGTTGATAAAGGAGCTAAAAAATATAATAACCCTATCTGTAAAAACATTACACTAAGTGTGTACCCATAATCCTCGCGTTTACAATCAAAAGCTGCTAGTACGATAGCGTTATTATTGAATGGCAACTTCACTCACTTGTGTTAGTGACAAGTCAAACCACTATGTTAGTGGACGTGTGTCATAAAATTACTTATTTTTATAATTATTCCTTGTTTATTTCTAAATAAAGGCAGATTTATACATTGTGTTAATATTTTGTGTGAATTTTATTAAATTAAATGTTTAAAAGTGATTAAAAACACGGTGAGTTCTCTTTTTAAATATACTTTGCTTCTACGTTATGTCAAAATCAAAATGGCAGATTGTTTATTTTTTTTAATCGTATTTTATGTTTTCGTTATTATCAATTTTAAATGTCTATTGTTTATTAATTAATTTTATGATTAGATAATCTTGGAATTGTAAATAAAGTTGTTGATAAATATTATATACGAGTATAGCGCTTATACTTTAATCTACATACCCGGATGTACTGTATTAAGTTGTTTTTTCTCCTTTTCATAATTTTACTATGTAGCAGGGTAGGCAGATGGAATCTAACGTTAAACCCCTTCGATCCCCACATTCCGCCGAATTCTCGAGGTGCCCAATGCTGCGGTTAATCCTGTTACCAGAGATTCTCCCAATTTCCCAATCGGAAATCATTAAATATATTCGTAAAGATATAATCCTTATTTAAGTACAGTGAAGTCGACAAGTTGTGGCCATCCTGAAGTCAGGTTTTCCGAATGTGTAACATTAACTGTGCAAGCATCGTCAGACAATTTCACAGCGGCCGAGAATTGTAAACCGTAAAATAACTTTGACTCTTCTAATGCATAACAATTATTTACTTGATACTGAAACACCTACAAGCGATTTTAAGATTTTTGTTGGGTGCAAATAAAGTATTGTCAAACTCTTTAACTTCTTAATATTTATATACATTTGTATTGTTTAGTCGTTGAGCTTGTTGCTGAGGGGCACAAGCATGCAACTGTTAAAGATGTAAGGCAAAACGTAGCATTGAGTTGCGCCACTCAACCCATATTTCTTTGGAATGGAATCTCTACCTACCCTGCTATGTAATGATATAGCATGAAATTTAAAAAAAAACATTTTTTTATTATATGAACAAACTTTATTATTAATATGATGACATACTTGTTCTAGTTCACTTATTAATAAATAAATATTATAATATCCTTCGCTAAACACTAGTATTGACTTGCGGTTTTGACTAAATTTTTTTTTTTTCGGTCACTTGGATCAAGAATAAGAATTGTGCTCATATAACATGTTTCATTGTTTCTTTGCCCAGTAGTCAAAACATAATGTAATATAGCCTGTAGCATCCCTGGACTGTCCAATCTTTAGCTTAATAATATTAGTATAGGAGATTTAATTGTGTACTATAATAATCTTTATTGCAAGATTGTAAATGTATTTTTTATGTTATTGGAATTTCCAAGCACTTTTGATATGTAAGATAATTAAAACAGCTATATCAGTATTTTTTGTATTACTATTATGAAATACTATTGACTCAAATATCTTATTGTATTGTAGTTTCAGTTCTGCTTCTGGTAGGCACAGGAAACCTAGTTTTAAAACATTCTCTTCTCCACTTTCTACAACATTTCAGACATTTTATATCAACTCAACACTGCTTTGTTTACCAGAGTGGGGAAACCAAAGTAATTTAAAGATAACCAATCCAACGACTGGGAATTGAACTCACAGTCACACTGTTCTCTTGCTCTCTCTCTCTCTGTATCCTGAAGAATTGAATAAAGAATAATTAATTATTACATTCGTTTTAGCTATCTATGGAAAATATATACACAAACTAAATAATATTTTCATCTTGTCTCAGTGGATAACTTGCAATGTCTTGAAAATTGGCGGCGATTTTTGCAAGGGAGTGTCTTAAAGCTAGCTTCCTTTTGCCTACTGTGCTATATAATGCGAAGCAAAAAAACTAAGAGGTTCGGGTCCAAACAAGAGTTCAATCCTACAAGTTGACCTTCTTATCAGTATAGCTGCAATTAATTAGTACACATATCACAGTTGAGGCATATGCTTTAAATAATAAATAAAATAGACCATTGTAACTCGATACGATTGCGCCTTTCGTATACGCGACGGTTTCGGGTTTAATTTCCACTCCGATTTAAAATTTTAGTCATCAATGAAAAAAAGGAAAACCTTTTTTAAAATTTACGCGGTATCGGAACCTAGTGCTAAAAGACGTCGTTCTCTTCACATGCGTTTCCCACTTTCCGCTGAATATGAGGCATTGCGTGTTAAGTGGCGGAACTCAGCGCCGCACTTTAGCTTTGTTACCAGAGCGAGGAAGTGAAAATATTAAATATTTTATTTCTTCGATTGGGATTATGTACACACCTAACCTATCTCGTTTACAGTCGCACGCTTATGCCCCTGCGCTACGCGGTCCTCAATTTAAAGTTAAAAATATACTCCAGAATATGGAGTCGTAATTATCTACTAGAGGCCGTCGTGGTACAGTGGCACAAACGGCTGACTGTAAACGATACTTATGGGTTGGATTCCCACTCGGGGGGGATGAATTATTTTCATTTCCTCGCCCTGATAACGAGACAAAACGCAACGTTGAGTTCCGTCAAGGCCGTCCGTCCGTAAGTCGACACGCAATGTTTTGAAAATTGTCGGTCCGTGGTTCATGGAAAATCTTTTGAATTCTAGGTAATTAAAAATACCGATTGAGTGTGACACCAGCTCGCCCACCGAAGCATCCTTATCAATTTGCTTTATTTCTATTGTATATTCTCAATTCTAGTCAAATTTCATAATAGGTCCATGGGAAGTTTGGAAGGGAGGGAAGGGAGGTCCCTATAGGTTTTGATTACGCGACGATTTTCATTCAAAATGCAGCAATGTCGACGCATAAATACTCGTATCCCTTCTGTTGCGTCGACTCAAGCTTCATTTTTTCTGTTTTAAGGGACTATAGACCTGAATAGTTGATATCAATTTCAGCTCCACAGTTCTACGATATTTCGAGACAAATGTCCTTAACAGACAATAAAGTAATCCTATAAGGGTTCCGTATCTACCTTTTGAGGTATGGAAACCTAAAAATAGTAGTATACCAGTTATTTGTAAATGTACATCATGTGTTCGTTACTTTGAACTTCGAGCATATTCAATTGACTGTTCTCAGAAATATCCGAACGTATTATAAATCATCCCGCCAGTACCTACTTCGTGTTACATAAATAAAGTGAAAACGTTATAGTTTTCGCTTCACGTTTTGTTTTAAAAATAAATCTTTAATATTAACATTTTATTGCGTCATGCACATAGCAGGGTAGGCATAGGGAACCTAATGTGAAGACACTCCCTTCCCAATCATACGGATTATTATTATATAACGTGAAGCCAAAAAAATGTTATCTTGCCAAAACTTATTTTTTTTCCGTCGAGTGGAAATCGAACTCGGGACTGTTGCGTTTATAGTGAAACGCTGCGCCACATACGTTAGGCTTAAGTTTATAACTGTTAAAATGCATTTACGTACTGTCCCGTTTTCTTTAATTAAATCCACCCACTATAAGATTATATTATAAAATCGAGTTCTAGACGCGACAGCGACGCTTTTACTCGTTGTCTCACTCTAATAAGGCATCGCGACGTTGGGTTTTATCATTATGCCACGCAATGGCTATAAAGATTATTTTCTGGCGCGCGTAGTAGCGAGTGTTTTAATACTACACTTGCCCTATAGATATCACTTCCCTTGATACTCGTATATGCGTAACTTTTCAAATTATTAGATATATTATCGGTAACTGAGGTCGTGGCGACGTGGACTGTGGCTGTATACGTTCGATTTACATTTGAGCGGATGAATTAATTTCATTTTCTCTCCACTTAACACGCAGTGTCTCAAATATTGTGCGTTGCGTGAGAAACGAAAACACTTAACTCTAGGTTCCATCTGCATAACCAACTATACGCGTGATACAGCGTGAAGCTACAACAAAAAAACATACTTATTAATAAAAATGTATCATAGCGGGATTTAATAGCGGGTTTTAATATGTATAGAATTTGGCAGATAGTGGAGATAAATGGAGTGTCTTAATACCAGGTTCCCAGACTGTCTCTGTCTACCCAGCTATGGGCAGGAAGCATAAAGGTACCATAACAAATTTAATAGTACTGGTCTAAGTGGGAAAACCGACGCTACAATGCTTAAGTTTTATAGTTTTGAATATATTTTTAGCTCTCTAATGCCATGTTGCAACTATAGGAAATTTTTTTATGTTAACACACTATACCGCATATAGTACTATAGCAAGTATACTATGGCAACATTGTTCTTTAATAGGCAGCCACATTTTAAATAAAATTGTATAAAAAGCTACAGCGGTAAAGGCAAGTGTTTGAATCAGTAAAGGGGTGCCTTAAGCCTGCTCCTGTGGTCGTATGTCCCCAAGTACTGCAGTTTTCGTCACATCATTCGATACAGCAGACAACACTCTCTAAGCATCATCGGAGTCGGTTGGCGGGATACTGAGTTATTCGTCCATTTGTCGCGCACATACTTAATGCAATATTTAATACTTATGCGATTGTATCATATATAGCATTTTCAGAAATGGCCAAAAGGACCAAAATAAAATGGGACCACATGGGCAGGCATTAGTTTACATTAAAAAAAAACATTAAAATCGGTTCACCCGGTCTAAAGTTCTGAGGTAACAAACATAAAAAATAAATAAATTTTAAAAAAACAGTCGAATTGATAACCTTCTTTTTTTTATAGAAGTCGGTTAAAAATAGGGAAAAACGCGTGGATAAATCCAATATCGTCTGTATGGGCGCGATGACGTCATTAGTGGGCGTTTTATAATGATAGGACGATTACTACGATATATTTAATGCGTAGTAAGTAAAGTACTGTTTCAAGTAAATATAATGTGGGGAACTATTAAATTTTTAGGGTTCCGTACCTCAAGGAAAAAATAGAACCCTTATAGAATCACTGTGTATTCCGTCTCTCCGTCTGTCAAAATGATTAGTCTCGAATTGTCGAATATACAGATCTATGTTTGCTTAGCTTTGTTTATTTATGCATCGTTTTTGTATTTAATTCGCTACGTTATCAAAACCTATATGAGATTCTTTCCCCACGTTTTGCCACGCAATTGTAGAATGGCCTAACCGCGGCAGTGTTTCCAGGTCGATATGACATGGGTACCTTCAAAAAGCGCGTCTATCTCCGTCTCCTCCTTATCGGCCGGCAACGCACCTGTAGCTCCTTTGGTGTTTTACAGGGTCGTGAGCGGCGGTGATCACTTACCATCAGGTGACCCGAACGCTCGTTTGCGTTGTCCTTTTCTATAAAAAAAAAGGCTAACAATAGGTTCCCCCTGCCTACCCTGTTATATCGGAATATACCAAGAAGCTAAAGAAAAAATGTGCGTTAAGACACTCCACACCACGCACGACATATATTTTTAGAGATATTGAATGTTAAATGACTCGGTAATGGCTGGATGTAGCGTGAAGACAAAAGAAGTTAGTATAGTATTAACTTTTGTATTTTTTTTCCAGTGATGCCTTTTCAAAGATGATTTTCCTTCAGTTCATGCTGATTGGTTTTGTGATAGCTGAAGAAGACCTGTTTTACGAGTAAGTTGAATTATTATCAAAATATTACAATACATATATATAAGTGGGGAACGGAGTATCTTAACGTGAAGTTAAGCGTGAAGCTGATTTATTTTATTTTTATATTATACTAAATGCAATAAAATGTACAGACATTCTTGTACAGAGTGCAGCGTTGAGTTCCGCCACTCAATACGCATTGTTTCGAAAATTAGACGGTGCGTTGGGTGCGAAGTCTCTTAACGCTATTCGCGAAGCTAAAAAATCCTTATTTCATCTTAGTGTGATCGACGGCCCGTGGGCGCAACCGCAGAAAGGGTGCCAGCCCGTCACTGAAGGTGGCAGCATCTCAGTGGGCT
Source organism: Heliconius aoede (assembly GCA_037355905.1). NCBI lineage: Eukaryota > Metazoa > Arthropoda > Insecta > Lepidoptera > Nymphalidae > Heliconius > Heliconius aoede. The sequence goes on along the minus strand of JBAIZZ010000092.1, from coordinate 318,106 downwards.
GTTTCATCTCGGGCACCCAATTCTCCTACAGGGTGGACAGGGAAGCGACCACTCTCACAGTAGAATACGTTAAGGTTGGTTTTATTTAAGTCTTATCTTATTGATACTCCCCAACCCCAATAAATTGATCATATTTCAGGTTTGGCTGTGCGTTGTCTGTCAGTCACTAAGTTAGTAATGAAATAGTTTTACATAGACACATGCTTATACAAGTATAGAAAAAGATTAGATCAGCAGCGGGAACGGAACTTGTGGAATATTGTATGAAAAAAAGAGTATCGGTTTTTCAGTAAAATTAGTATATATAGATAGTAGATAACTACTTAACGAATATGTGAGGTCACACAAATATATGTCCCGGAATCGAATTCACAACCTTCGCAGCAAATGTGTGTCACTAACCTCTGTATAAAAGGCCAATTTTTAAGGAAATGCGATTAATAAGTGAAAACGCAATAGTGAAAGTACGAAAAATACATTAATTCATTTGTAGGTATGAAATTGTTTCCATTTCCCTAGTCTAAAACAAATTTCTAGTACTCAGGTTATCGTTTCATAACTTTTTAATATCGTGAGGAAAGTTCTCTGGTAAATCATCCGAGTGGGATCTTGATTGGTTTATGGAACGCATGGACTGGCAGTTGTGATCCATCCATAATATCCTCTAAAACCTCCTTAAACGTGACTGACTGGGGCTTCAGGTGTCAAGGATAACTGAATACCATATATGTTTTTATTTTATTACAGCCTAGTCCATTGATTTGCACGGATTTGATCCAAGCTAAACCTCTAGTAGAAAGTTATACATCGGTAAACGGTCAAACTGACGCTCATGTGAGAGTGTTTACAATTACATCTATAGTTCTATCAGATGAAAGCCTAGTTTGTCCTTTGACGTTACTTGGAACAAATACCACAAACGTACTGAAACTCAACCAGCCTCGCGGACAATTGTCGTCCCATCATGTCAAAGGTTTACAGGGTGTTAGAAAACTTCTAATCCTACGGATTGGTAAGTAATAAAAATATTTGGTTTATATATTTTAGATTTAGATGCCGAAATATTAATAGGTATAGATAGTATTATTTGTATAGCTTGTACGGATAAAGACAGAAAAATCAAGTAAAAATGGACAGATAGTGGAATACAAAGTGTCCAGAAACTAGGTTCTCTCTTACAACAATCCGAAACCCAAAAGGTGATGGAAACTGCAATATGAAATGATGGATATCGTAAATGGTGGATAGGTGTAAATGAGGGATAGATGCCCCCCTTTTGTAGTTGGGACACAATTAGTCAAACCAACACATCAAAAATTTAATACAACAGTTACGGCATATAAAGCGTTGTTTACTAATACTTGTTCAAATAATAGTAGTTTTTGTTTCATCAAAATCGGACTGAACCGATTTCCGCTTTACAATGTTGTAACTTTGAAAATCTCAGGATTTCCAAAGTTAGTCGCGGCGTCACGTGACTTTTACGTCCGATTACGGGGTACCACCCGTAATTATTTTTTACCCATTTTTCGCTAGAGAAAAATGAGCCAAAGTATGAAGGGGCTTGCAAGCGCTGAATGGCGTAGCATGACGTCATATGTTTTGCCGCGGAGGCTGTACTTTAATACTTAAATTCGAAGTTATATTTGAAAATAGGAAAAAAATAAAATCAAATTATTTCTCTCAAGCTACCTATTTTTTATATACAGTGTTTTTGTCAGCACCACTTTAAATGAAACCACAGTTTTAACTACTCTGTAAACGCCTACTACAATTTAAAAAAAAATCTCTAAAATAAAAAAGTTTTTTTTTTTAAAAATCAATGATAAAATTATCGTTGTAAAATAAAACGCTAATTGTCAAGAACGACGCACGCATGCATAAACCTATCCGCGGGGACACACATGCCGAACACGCCTCATTCACGAAATCGAGTTGCAAGTATTGGCGATAAAGTTCAAAGTTGTTTGATCTTTAGTAGTATTTTTGTAGTAGTGTTTACGTTATTGGTCTCTCTCTCATCTATGTGTAACTGCGTCACAGTTATGGATAAAACTCGTGAAATGAAAAAAAAACCAAACTGTTGATGTATCTTCATTGATTTCTGTAGGTATTGGTTTGAAATATTTTATACTACATGCTGCTTTATGATAACAAAAAACGTTGGTGTGACTCATTATAGCGACCGCTGCTAATATATTCATATGAAGCGAAAAAAATCCGTTCTGCTGCTTTAATGTATCAAAAAATTGAAGGCGCATATAGAGCGTAGGTATCCATTTATAAAATAACGTTCACAAATTTTTTGTTTTTGTTTAAAGGTTCTTAGAAAATGGGCAAATGCCCTTCAATTCCGGTTTTACTCCAATACTTCTTTAGATCGTAGCGGGGTTTGAACCCGCGCCTCTTGGGAACTGTTCCAGAGGTCTAACCACTAAGGCATACTTTCGTTTTACTTATTACAACGTTATTTATGTTTTTAGAATCTGTGCAGGAAGATTTTTACAAATTTACGCTACCCAAAGATGATTTATGATTTGGCAAGCGAGAATTCTGTTTATTAAATAATAATGTATGCGTAATAGGTTCATGTATTATGAATAACTGATTGATATTTTCGCGCAGTCTAAATTACGATATACCACCTGGTTTCGCCACTTAATATTCTTATAAATTATTTTTACTTTATATCG